>JBAJMU010000012.1:3571090-3658986 GCA_037952995.1 Hyposoter didymator
CCCTTCCTCCCTTTCCCGCTGGCCCTGCTAATTAGCTTTTTGAAGCAAAACCATGCGCCCTTACGATAAACTATTATGTATTTAGTTGTAGGAATATGTGTATAGAAGGTCACAAGTTGAGTGTAAAAAAAATAATAAACCCGGAAACTATGTGAATACGTTGTTAGAAAAAAAAAGAAATTAACAAAAAAAAAATGAAAAGAGTTATGCCAATGAGGGTGGACCCCCCAGCAAGTGGCAGGGAGGAGAACGCTGCATGCGGCATCAACGCCATGTTAAGGCGAACGAAAAATTGTTATTCATTATTCATTATTATTATTATTATTATTATTATTATTCTTACAAATGTAAAAAATAAAGAAAAACTGAAATCACAAACCGAACAAAATGGTGTTGAGTTCTTTTGGCTTTTCCACTCGATAAATCGGCACAATTAGAACGTTCGGACTCAAAGATCCGGCGGAAATTTCATAAATTGCACAAAATTGGGCGCCACTTCGAAATTACGACGGAATTTCCAGCCAGACGATCGATAGAGTAAAAATCCCTCTCGGCGGATAATTTATTGACAACAGACTTACTTGTAACAACAATATCGGAACTGTAAACAGCAAGCAGTGATAGTTCGTGTTTGAAGGCACAAACAATTTATAAAATTAGGACGTTCGTCTTGATTTTTGTAGGAATAATAAAAAAAATTGAAATTAATGAAGAAAATCTGGTCTGGCGCGTCAAACGCTTTGTTCGAGAAATAAATTCGGATAAAATCTCAGCGCCTCGATCGTATCGTCTCTGCAGGCTCGTCCGTTTTTCTCTGTCACGAACAGACGCTCCCGGGCCAACAGAACGGAAATTCCCTCGGATTGCGCGAGCTCTTCAGCCGTTGCGGAACCTCGCTCCTTCAACTGCGAAGCAGGAATGTTTCGTCAGTAAAATTCAAATTTCCAAATTTGCTAATTTTTTTTTTTTTTTGAAAAATTACCCAGTCGCCGATCGCCTCTACGACTGCGTTGTCGTCGTGCGATCTCGCTTGCAATACCATCACCCCACTGTCGAACGTTCGCAACACTATCGGCAAACCAAGAGGCCCCAACAACCTGCTCGCGTTCAATAAATCCTCCGGAGACAAAAGCTCCATTCCTCGAGCTCTGTTCACCCGACAATACACATCCGACAATGCCATCATTCCACCCACTTCCTGAGACAGAGGAACGAGCTTTTAGATGGAAAATTCACTTTTTCCGTTGCTAAAGAGTGTCGGCGCTCTAACTCCCGCAATTTTAAGATTTATAGCTCATTTTTTTTGTATAAATAGAGCATCGTGATGTGAAGGTTGGTATTGGATTTGGAAAATATCGGCCGAACGGTTTAAATTTTATGATTTTTCGAATTTTACGAAAATCTGAGTTTTTTGAAAAATCGTCCAAATGCTCTAACTTCCGCAAATTTCAAGGTTTATTGCTCATTGTTTTTGTATAAATAGAGCATCGTAATGTAAAGGTTTGTATTGAATTTGGAAAACATTGGTCGAACGGTTTATATTTTATGATTTTTTGAATTTAACGAAAATCGGAGTTTATTGAAAAATCGTTCAATCGTTCTAATTTCTGCAAATTTTCCAATATTTTGTGTACAAATCTGTACGTTCTCTATCTTTTTTAGAAAAGTTGTCGAAACTATTTCGAAAAATACGAATTTTACGGTTTTTTGAAATTTTCCAAATTGTTTTTATTTTTTCTCACTTGCTCAATTTTGCTAAATATGAAAAATGTTTTTTTCTTCAATTTTCGCATGTACCGGAGAGTTTTGTGTGAAAATGGGAAAATTGTGGCGAGTAAAATGCATACTTTGATGGGTTCCTCCAAAATTTGAGAAAGTTGCATGGCCAATTGTCGGAAATATTCGTTGCTGCTTTTGTAGGCGTCGCGTGTAACAGGATCGTCGATTCCCATGCTCATAAGATACGCCTTGAACCTCACAGTTTCATCTTCCGTGATATCGCCTCCTCTTTCCTGCGGAACAGGGTCATTTTGACCCGTGAATATATTTCGTACTGATTTTCAAAAAAAAAAGAAAAATAACGAGCTCGGTTTGGCGCTGAAATTGATAAAAAATCGAACGGAAACTCACACGAATTTTTGCCGATATAGTTTTCGATATCGTCACCATATCCTTTGCCATTGCCATCAACTTTTGTAAATCTTGGAACGCCAACGATATACTGTCGTCCGTAGCTTTTCGTTTCTCCATCAAACTTCTCTCTATCCCCACGATGCCTCTTCGCGTTTTGATTTGCGTCATCGCTTGTGAACTCTGAGCATTCTGGCTCCCAATCTGCGGCTGGTCCACGTTGGAACCTCCGCTACGTTCCCATTCTCTGCTCGCTACAGCATTCGCCAAATCTATGATAAAACTCGGGTCCAATCCCTCTTTGAACGATAACTTGACGTAGTTGGATGTGCTGTGATCCATGGGACCTGGCATCTTGGCTGAAAAATAATCAGCTCGTTAACTTTGATTGAATCTTTTCGAAAATCCCTACAAAATAAAAAATTACTCGAAAGCAGGACGTGGACTTTTCCAGTTTATGCTTCGACTTGACGATTTTTAAGTTTGCATCGTTGGAACGCGATGAAAACTCATGATTTTTTATAGTGGAGCATAAAAATTTCATACAGTGTTCATCAACAATAATGGAACAGACTTCTTTGCTATTTGAAAAGTAAATCTACTAGAAAAATTGCAACGAGTGCATTAATCATCAAAATAATTAATAAAATTACTCATTATTTTGATAATTGATGCACTCGTCTCCATTTTTCTAGTAAATTCAGTTTCCTAAAGAACTAATTCACGATACAGAAGTTTTTATCGTTGGAAGACAGAAAATGGAATTTTTTATTCATGGATTTTTGTTTTCCATTCCGTTGGAACATTTTATCGTTTTTTTTTTTATTTACAGACAGGAAATGAATGCAAAGAGACTTGTAAGAGAATGAAGGAAAATCCAAACGTTGGATTTACTCATGTTTACGGAATTTTACTTGCGATTCCGAATCTCCAATAAAAATTAGAACGACTGCATAATTTATCAAAATAATGAATCATCACGAAAATCGTTTGCATAAAGATTTTGGAAAAGAAGTTCACGAGGCGTTAGAATCGAGAACGTCGGTTTGTCGATGATTCTGAAAAAAATGTACTCGCATGGTTTCTTGGGAAATTGACCGTACCGCTTGTCGATTCCGCCAAATGGAGAACGACTTTTTTGCTCCGACCGAAAGAAAAAGCACCTGGACTTTCCTCCTCGTAGAAAACGATGCGAGAAAGCGGCAAACATAAACAGGATTGACCGCGAGGGATATCGCCGGGTCTTGCCCAGAGAAGTCTGTAATTGGTTAGCACCAATTCGCCCATTTCGAAATTGGTCTAAAAACAGATTTTTCACGTAAAAAAATATTTTTTCGAGTAATTCGGTTTTGATTTTTATTTTTTCCAGCGTCATTTTTTTTTTTTCGTTTTTTTACGAATTTCGCGGATTGAGAAAACATTACCTTGACGTCGCCGTCGTAGAGACGAACTGGCACCTCTCGTCTGACATAAGTCTCGTTTGGCAAAAGCCTCGACTCACCGTATTCGAATCTGTTCATTTTTATATTAATAAACGTGCTTTATGAATGTTGAGTTTGGTTTTTTCTTAGCCACTTGAGTTTACAGCCATCAGAGTTTCCTTCGGATTTCGCTGAATTTTTCGCACTTTTATTTACGAGCCTTGTCACCTGATTATCACGAATCATTGACATTTCGACGACGACTGCACCAACATTTTGTTCCGGAGTTGTTCGCAGGTTCAGAAATCAGAATCTACTGCTACTCTACACTTTTATGTACGAGGATGAGTGTGTATCGTTGTGATTGTCGAGCATTCGATCAAAAAATGGCGGGAACGGCGCTGCTCTACGGCGAGCGTTTTGTTCGAAAACTTTATCGAAAAAATCAACGAAATTCGAGTTGTTTCTACTTTCTATTTTCCTTGATTGTCTCTCGAGACGGGAGAGTGTGTCACAAACGTCACGGTCATTTAAATCTTCCTGCAATAACAGTAAAATAATCAAATACTTGTAAACAAAAAAACGGAACGCCAGCGCCACGTGCGGCGGTCCTCGTAACTCCGTGAGGCCATTTTCTTATTTACTGTCGGTCAAATAAAAATTCATAAAACTCAAATGCTCGAAACGTGCTTGTTACACGATGTGCACATAAGTTTATGGAAAATTATAGAAATTAATATCGTGCCGCGTTATTACGTCGTTTGTTGCGTTTTTTATTTATTGTTGAAACGACGTTTTTTGAGGTTAAACACTGTGTGCGCACGAGTCGATGATCGCCGTGGAAATAACATATATATATAGGTTGTGACTATAGAGACCGGCTCGACGAAATTTATGTTCTCATGACACCGCGTCGAAAACGAATTATGGTACAATTGCATTTTTTTTTCGCACCGTGTATACGGGACTTTAGGTGTCCAACGCGTACGGGGGCCGGCTTTGAGTCAATCGTCTCCCACCAATACACAAACATATACGGCCAATAGTGGTTTGATGCTGGTTGATGCCAGTCGGACGCTTTTTTAGAGAGCTGCACCGCTGGTTCTCGACAATTGCTAAATAAATCGAGTAAATAAAAAATAATAATAAAATCAGGCAAAGATTTGTAATAAATAAATCGCTCGCGCGCTCCAACCGGCAACCGAAAGTCTCTTATTATTGTTGTTTTTCTTTCTTCGTTCCATTAATCTGTTTCGCGTTGTACAAACAGACAGTACAAAGCGCGACGAGGCAGTCAAGCGGAAAAGAGTGTCGCGCGTCGTAATCGTCTCTCGAATTAATTCGGTAAATAGACGTTTTTTTAAATCGTTCAAAGCGAAATGTCGGGAAAACGGAAAAACGTCGGCGGTAAAAAAGGCCGAGGAAAATCGCGCAAAGTCGAATACGACGAGGAGGATATTTCCAGTGAACAAGAATCGGAAGTCGATGACGCCGAGGTCGACGCTGATGCTGATCCCGAGTCTGGTGCCAAAACCGGCGGGGACGCCACAGAAGAGGACACTGCCGAGGACGTTTCCAATATTCCAGAACTACATCCTCCCGAGGTACGTCGCGATTTCCCTTTATCACGTTTATTCATTTATCCTTATCCTTTTTTTTTCTTTAATTCCGTTATTTACGTGCGTCTATATACATATATATGCGATGCTTGTACGCGAAAGATATATTACCAGAATCGTGACCGTCATTTAGCATCTGACCACCTGAGCGAATCACATCCACTTGGTAAACCGAAATAACATCGCGCGTCGATTATTCTTTATTCTCTAAAATAAACAATAGCATTTGATATTTCGACGCAAACGCTTTGAAACGAACAATTCGATCAAATGTTTTACAGACAAAAACCGAGAAAAACATTTGACCAAAAATTCGAAAAAATCTCGTGCATCAACATGACCGTTTGAAAAACTATAAAGACGCGTCTGTTTACCGAGAGTTAAAAACACACATTCGATCATATTTCCTTCAGCGAAATCCCATTATTCCGGGTCTGCAAGACCCAGAAATTAATTCGCTCCTATTTCCGAATAAAAAAACGCCATTTTTTTTACGATAATTTCGTTAATCAACAAATCGGATTATTAGAAAATCGAAATTGTCGTTATCGCTTTTGATTTTTTTTTTAATCCAAAGGAAAGACTCAGCTTCCATCAAAGTCATGCTGCGGGTCTCCAAGACCCAGTGTGGCTTTTGGAGCAAATATTTAACAACAATTACGTTTCTGACTTCTCAGATCCTTGCGTAAAAAAAAAATTAACGAAATAATGGAGTTTTTTTTAAATTTGTAAATTTTTTTTCGAAATATTTTTTCCCCAAGTTTTTTTATTATTCGCAAAAAAGAAAAATCCTCCAAACCTTTGTAAGTTTTTCGTTTGGATAAAAATAAACGTTTCCCAGGGAGGATGGGGCAAGCCTGGCACGTTGCTGATGTGCGGTCTGACCAACTGGGAAATGGCCGGACGGAAAGCCCCTCCGAAAGGCCCCATTTCCAACATCGGAAGAAGCCTCTGGACGCCGCATTCCTTCAAAAATTTGAACGGCGCTAGAGTTCGTCTGGTTGCTTCTGGACCGGCAGCTTCGCACAGCATTATAGTCACCGAGGACAACAGATGTTTGGCCTTTGGCAGGAACGACAAAGGTACCAGGAACATTAATGAAACCCAATATTTTCATTTTTGCTGAGAAAAACGTCAAATATTCATGCAGTTCTGTGACAGCACGCCACAGACAAAAATATCGCAAGAAAAATTAATCACGCGTCTAAATATCATGCTCCGAAAATTTTCAAACAAACCCAAACAAAATTTCACACCAAAAATGATAAACAAACGAAAAGTTGAACAAACACAAAATTTTACGGAGAGAAAGTTAAACAAACTCGAAATTTTACGAACGAAAATTATAAACAAATTTTTACAAACAAAAAACATTGAAAAAATGATTCAAAATTCTTCTGGTTTGTGATATTTTTTTCACGTGTATGTGGGACGAGGCCATTCGCATAAAAATGTTTTACATTTTTATTAAATGAAATAAAATTTTTGCCTCGTGATATTTTTAGCAAGAAATGTCACACGCACGTGATATTTGTGTCGCGTCAACTTTCATGCAGTATTTGTCAACGTGTAAAAGAAAAACTGTTGAATTTTTGGTCGAAATGTAACGTTGGGCAGTTGAGAGCTCGTCGAGTATCGTTCCGTCTCGTAAATGCTCTGTAGATGGAATTTTGGTAATGGGGAGGAATGGTTTTTCAGGACAATTGGGAGTGGGTGATACGAAGCGTCGGGACGATCCGACGGAGGTGGAAACGTTGAAAGGTCACACGGTGATAGCAGCAGCGTGTGGTCGGAATCATACGCTGTTTCTGACGAGTCGCGGGCTAGTATTCGGGGCGGGAGACAACAAGCTCGGTCAGTGTGGTGTGGGAAAATCTGACGCTTGTATTTTGGCAGCAACGAAAGTCAAGTACACCGGAGCACCGATCGTCAAGGTCGGTTGTGGCGCCGAGTTCTCGATGATTCTCGACGTCAAGGGCGGACTCCACAGCTTCGGGAGCCCCGAGTATGGCGCCCTCGGACACAATACCGACGGAAAGTATTTCGTCACAAATACCAAGATGGGATTCCACTTTGAAAAAGTACCAAAGAGAATAGTGCTCTATGTCGAGCGTGGGAAAGATGGTCACGTGACTCCGCTCGATCGAGTCGAAATCACGGATTTCAGTTGCGGCCACCATCACACCGTCGCCATCGACAGCAAAAGCCGCGCTTTTTCATGGGGTTTCGGGGGCGTCGGTCGGCTCGGACACAACGAGCAACGCGACGAGCTGGTGCCTCGTCTCATCAAGTATCTCGAGCCCCCGAGTCGCGGAGTCCGCAGCGTTCATTGCGGCAGTACTTACAGTATCGCCATCAACGTCCATGGCTCCGCTCTCATGTTCGGACAAACCAAACGCACGGGCGAAGCAAATATGTATCCAAAGCCGATCCCCGATTTATCTGGCTGGGAAATTAGATGCGTCGGCTGCTCCCAAACCAGCGTCGTTGTCGCTGCTGACGAGTCTCTCATCGCTTGGGGCGCTAGTCCAACTTTCGGCGAATTGGTAAACTCCATTTTTATCAAATTATCAACCAACTTTCCAATAATCTTGCTTGACGGAGAGAAATATTCATTTTTATTCGATATTTCTTCAATTTTCAAAATCATTATTTTGAGATCGAAATCGATCGTTTTTCTCATTTGACCGTACCACGGAATTACATGATATTGAAGTTTGCATCGTTGCAATGCAACGAAAAATCTATTTTTTATTTATTATTTTTATAATTAATTGACTCGTTGCAATTTTCCTAGTAAATTTACTTTTCTAATGGCGAAAAAGACTTTCTCGTTATTGTCGACAAACGCTGTATGAAAATTTGGTGCGATGCTATAACAAAATAATGAGTTTTCGTTGCATTTCAACGATGCAAACTTTAACGTCCTGAATTTATGGGAATTAAGGTTCGCATCGTTGGAATGGAACGAAAATATATTTTTTATTTATTATTTTTATAATTAATTGACTCGTTGCAATTTTTCTAGTAAATTTACTTTTCTAATGACGAAAAAAACTTTCTCGTTATTGTCGACAAACGCTGTATGAAAATTTGGTGCGATGCTATAACAAAATAATGACTTTTCGTTGCATTTCATCGATCCAAACTTCAACATCATGAAATTACTTTATTTACGCTTCTTTCTAAATTTTGTATCAACGTTCTCGGCATAAAAATTAAGTTTTCTTTGATGAGGAAAAATTTTCTGACGTTTAGAGTTTGAAATATTCAATTTCCAATTTTTTCCTTTCTAAACGCGTGTAAATGGCAGTGGCGCGTCTTTTATCGTTTCCTCGCAACTTTTTAACGAAGCGTGACTTCAATTCACGCGCGTTTAGAAGGGAAAAAAATTGGAAATTGAATATCCCGAATTCCAAACGTCAGAATATTTTTCTTCGTACAAAATTTTGAAAAAACTCTAAACAAAATAAATGAATTTTAGGGTTTCGGCGATATGCGTAAATCTTCTACAACACCGATGGAAGTAAAGGCTCTGGAAGGTTTGCACGTGCACTCGGTAACCTGTGGGTTATCTCATACCCTGATGGTCGTTCGGGACGAGTCAGAGGAAGAAAAAGCAAAGATCGCGAAACTCGAGGTTTACTCGGTTTAACCACATTACCAGGATCCTCTCGCCTCATCCGAGCACCTTCCGCATCACTCTCCATCGTATCCTTTATCTCCCCAAAATAATTAAGCCAACTGGATCAAAGAACAAAAAAGAAAAACACGAAAAAAAGCTCATCGGCAACTCGTCGTCGTCGATCGATAGTCCGCGAGCATTTTTTATCATTTCTTCGCCAAGTTTCATCGACCGAGCAACGGATTTTCCCCCATGAATTTTTTTTTTTTCTCACCTTTTCCCTCCTTTTTTTTTACTTCACAATCTGCGGCGTTTATTCTGCATTTTCATCATGTGATTTGTAGTTTTCCGGGGATGGAGTCGTCTCACTTTTCAATGCGATCGTTTATCGGCTTTTTAAACCGGATGTGGATTTCTATCGCCTTCCTTCTTCGTCTCTCAGCATAGTTTAAGCTAATATTTATTGTATCGTCACTTGGAAAGCGCGAAGAAAAACGCGGTAATCTCAAACCTTTGTCCTCATTACTCACTTTTACTGCAACCAGATAATAGTTTACGGGAGCGATATATATATTTATATATATATATATACGACACACTGACATACAATATATTTTGATACTTTGCTATACCATTGTCCGTGCGAACAGGAAATACGAAAATATCATTTATTCCGTTCCCCAGTACGTTTTTATCACTTAAGTCAGCTTCTTCCAATTGTTCAACACTCTCGATGCCAATTCAATAATTATTATCGTTAACGTAATTGTTATTCTTGCATGGATAATCCGGCCTCACGAAAACTCGAAACGAGCCCTCACGCTCTCTGCATACCATCCTTCCCGATGATGCTCAAGCTCCCATCGTGAGAATACATCGAAAAAGGTATTTTTTGAAAATTCTTTATTCTCAATTCTTTCAGTTTTTTAATAGCGAAGAATGAAAAAGTTTCCGAGTTTTTTTTTACATTCGAAAACTCGATTTAGTAGCCACTTTCGAAATTATTTAATTAAATAATTTAATTAGTTCAATTAAATTTAATTGAATTAATTAAATAATTAAAAATACGTTTTTCGGTGGTTTCCAACGATGCAAACTTCAGTATCATTTTTCACTCCTATCACAATCATATTTACGTATGAAGAACACAGGGTACCTGAACAATTTGCATTTACAGTAACATAACGCTCGCGTTTACCGATAATCCTCGATCAGCTTGAAAAAAAAAACATTTTCTGATACAAACAGACGAAATTACGTTAATTCGGACGACAGAATCGTCCCTCCCCCCGAGTCTCACGATTGCTATGGAAATTTGTCGCATCTGTAAGGTAATTGCTACGCTGGACGAATGAAAACTGAAAAGTTTGAAACTTTGAACAGAATGCAGATCGAAATTTCGGTGATTTGACGTTTTGGCTGGATTTCATAATTTTATTTAAACATCGATTTGAGTGTAGATGAAAAAAAAGGGTTTTCAATCGGTCTCTCGAGGATTTAGCAATGTTTGAAAATGCAAACGCTGAACGTTTATGTTTTTACGAATCTCAAGAATGGTTGCGAGGCCTCAATGGGATTCTATGGAGAAAAAACGTAAAAAAATCACTGCCAGGTCACGAAATCATAATTTCCCATCCATGAAATATCCTCCGACATCGTTTTCTCGTATTTTGCGACTCAACCGTTCCCACTCGTGTTTAGAAACTTAAGACAGCATTGGAATCGCCTCGAGCTGACATTTTCTTATCGTATCATTAATGATTCCTGTGCGAGCGATGCGCTCAAGTTTTGAGGGAAATTACACTTGATAATAATATTACGATACTGAAGGCTGAAGATGGATTAAAGAAACGAATTTTTTAAAGAACACACAAACGTATGTCATCGGTTTTGAATTTATTGTCGCGATCGTCGTTCGCTCCAACATCATTGTACCTGAATTATTTCTTTTTCTTTCTATACGAAAACAAACCTCACATTATATACCGAGTGGATGATTTATTTTTCAAGGAGTTTGCACGTTTTTTTTGTCCATCCACGAAATTTTATGGAAATTTATTAATTCCAAGAGCTCATCGTCTCTCCGGCAGGTCGCCGTGTCTCCAGCGCAACAGTTGGTGGGAATAATAATGCAGGGGATCCGAAGCTTGATACTTGAAAGTCTTGTACGCTGCCCACGTCAAAACTTTCACCAATTCGTCGCTGAAACGAATTTTTAATCACTCGGAATTTCAAACCTGGATCGTAACAACGTCCACGAAGGAAAAAAAAGATTTTTCTTGTTGAAATTTCGTGTCTAGCGATTTTTTTTAAATTATTTTCTGATTTTTTTTCGCTCGATGTATCGAAAATAATTTTGCAGTCGAAAAAAGTTGGTACCCAAGGAAATCCTGCTGATGCCTGCGAGTTTCTAGTTTCACTGACTCATCAGTACGCTGCGAATTTGACGTCCAAGAACCGTCGACACTCGTTCCCTCCGATGTGTGGCAAAGCGAATTTGTCGTTGAATTATTTTCACTCACATTTCCAGGACAAAAAACCTCTCGCACCGAATCAACGTCCATTTTCTTCAAATCTCACATTTCACATTGGCTCGATTCTTTTGTTCCTGACGAAGCAGTTCAGGCAGCAAACTATTGGAGAAAATGAGGCCGAACGCCATGACATATTAACAGAAAATTATTTATTCATTAAAAAGAGTTCTCGATATATTTACAGTCGGTAATATCTGTCACGGTGTTTTTTTTTCTTCATAGCGAAATTTTTTTACGATTCTTATCAAGCCTCGTGTGTCGTTAGAATATTTAATAACGCAGCTGTCGATTTTTCTAGAGCTAACAATAGCTGCAGGCGGAATAAGCTTCTTGGGGTTGATAATCATCCGTGAGTAAAATTCCTCGTTTCCCCAAGCGATTTCTAGCTCCGGTGGTACTGTTTCCTATAGCCTGCAACCTCGGCGAGTACGTGTCCCACAGACCAGGTGTTTGTAAAATCTGTAGGGGACAATTTTTCACATTTTTTTCAAAATTCTTATTGTGCACGTAGCACCACGAGCATCATGGTGTCGTAGAAGATCGCATCGCATTCGAAAAGATGGAATCGGTAGAAAAATCTTTCTTGCACGATGCCGACGAATTTTTAGCTACGATTCCATAAAAGTACGAGAAAGAAAATACCACGAAATTCTGTTCAATTTTTCTTATTAATTCTTCTTCAATATTTGGTCAGAATCTTTTTGAATCGAAGCACAAAATCGGTTCGAAAATTGACGTTGAAATGCCACGAAGTTTTGTTCAATATTTCTTATTAATTCTGATTCAATATTTGGTCAGAATCTTTTTGAATCGAAACACAAAATCGGTTCGAAAATTGTCGTTGAAATGCCACGAAATTTTGTTCAATATTTCTTATTAATTCTGCTTCAATATTTGGTCAAAATCTTTTTGAATCGAAACACAAAATCGGTTCGAAAATTGTCGTTGAAATGCCACGAAATTTTGTTCAATATTTCTTATTAATTCTTCTTCAATATTTGGTCAGAATCTTTTTGAATCGAAACACGAAATCGGTTCGAAAATTGTGATTGAAATGCCACGAAATTTTGTTCAATATTTCTTATTAATTCTCATTCAATTAATTAAATTAATTCTTATTCAACATTCGTTCAGAATCTTTTTGAATCGAAACACAAAATCGATACGAAAATTGTCATTGAAATGCCACGAAGAATGTTCAATATTTCTTATTAATTCTCATTCAATTAATTAAATTAATTCTTATTCAATATTTGTTCAGAATCTTCCTGAATCAAAGCACAAAATCGGTACGAAAATTGTCATATTTTCTAAAATTGAACAAACAATAGAAAAAGTATTTTTCGTTGGATCCCAACGTTGCGAATTCCAATGTTATATTTTTATAAAAAATTGAAAGTAAATTTCTATTATTTCTGAAAATTTCTGGGTTTATTTTTTAATATGGACGCAATTTTTTGTTGTTTTATTGGTAACGTGAATATATGGGAGATTGTGAAAATTGAACTTACCTTTTGGACCAATTCTTCGAAGCAGCATTTCACGCCATCGGCAGTTTTGGCGCTACTCTCAATGTACAGAGTCTGGTGTCTCCTTGCAAATTTGAGTGCTTCTTCGGTGGTGACTTCTCTATTGGGCAAGTCGATTTTATTGCCAACAATCATTTTGACAATGTCCATTTTATTGCAATAAGTGTTGAGCTCCTCGAGCCAAGTCTCCAGCTTGACAAATGTGTTTCTGTCTGTAACGTCGTAAACGAGTATCGCCCCCTGACCGTCTCTGTAATAACTCGGCGTCAAAGTTCTGAAACGTTCCTGTCCAGCCGTGTCCTGCAATTCGCAAACATAAGGAGAGCTCAGAAAACAATCACGAAAATCCATTTCTATGCATAAAACTGTAATTTTAACCCTCCGCGCACCATACGGGTCTTTTTGACCCGACAACTTTTTTTTTCGATAATCTCGTTTTTTAAAACGTTCCATTCAACAATAAAACAAATGCAACGACTATTACGACTGGGAAACCTCAAAGTAGAATAGATCGAGAGTATTTCCGAATTTTTTCAGATTTTTTTCTCCCCAAATACGTCACGCAGAAAGGCGAGTGACTTTTTGCAAATTGGAGTTTTCAAAAAGCCAAAAAGTTCATTTCTAACGAGTTACCGACATTGCAAACTCCAGTGTCTTCAAAAGTGACGTTTACTTTTGCTTTGGAGCATTTTTGTAAATATGACGAAAAAATGAGTGGTGAAAATAAAAACATACCCATATAGCCAATTTGACCGAATTGCCATCGATTGTTATTTGTTTTGTCTTGTAATCCATACCAACAGTGCTCTGCATATTGTCATAGAATTCATCTTCGGTGAATCTCAATAATATGCTGAAAAATGGAAAATGCGACGCTGAGAAAATTGTCGAGAATATCGTCATGGCGAGAATGGAATTGTGATCGTTGAGGAAAAACTGCTGGAAGGAAAATACGGGAATTTCCTTCACCAACGCGGATTTTGGCAATCTTTTATTTACCTCGATTTTCCTACGTTCGATTCTCCGATCATTAAGACCTTGAGAGTCGTTAAAACTTCCTGATCCATTTCGCACTTGTGTTTTTATTCCTTTTTCCTTTGCACGATTATTCTATTCCGCTGCTGTGCTTTTACCCGAGCAACACAAGATATTCGTGAGGTCTGAACATGCCGTGAATGTGCGAGCGATTATTTGGACGCGAATTGTCGAACACACAAAAGCAGATAACAACAAAAACTCAGGACCCACACTTTATCGATGTTTAAAGAATCTTTTCCGAGTCTTTTTTTCCCGAATTCTCAACAATAGGTTGTCGAGGAACTCAACGTTGTGCGCGATCGCAGCTAAAACGTCATGACCGTGAGCATGACGGTTACATTCTCACACTCTACGAACATATGACTCAGCCCCCCCTCCTCCCGCCCCTACCACGAAACCGCATACATATATATGTTTGTTTATTAATTTCGCGATCGAGACACGACATTCGCACGTTTCCTACTACGAAATGATTATTTCTAGTCGTAACCATAAATTACAATTCCCATTTTAAACACAAATAACGATATCCAGTCGTTGTGGAAAAACGACACAACTTTCGACTTTCGTGTGTGACCGGCGGTTCGTGTTTTTTTCATAACCACGTGTATTTTCGAGTCGGCGTTCGCCGCAATGACAACTATCAAATCCTGATCCACGGTGCTCGTGAAACCGAGAAACAATATCGGAAAAGCAAGTGACACGTGAATTCGTTGTGCATCAAAATGGTTTTTCTTACGAATATTTTAGGTTATGTCATCAAAAAGGTTAGAAATTTGCACAATGTGAGAACGTTTTATTTATTTCTTGGAGATTTCTCTGTCAAGATGAAATGATACTCACTTTTTTCTTTGAAAAAGCTTTGAATTACTTCGCGACATTGATAAAAATTCAATTAAATCATCGATCGCATGAAACCGATGACGCTGACGTTCGCAACGATCGAATAACTCCGATAAAGAGATTTGTCACAAAAAAAAGAATTTCCTTGCATTCTAACGATGCAAACTTCAGCGTCATCGAAACTCGCACATTTTGTAAAGCGCGTGCAGTATTTTTCTCATCCGACGGTCGTCCCAGGTCCCGAGGAAATACATGCGCCAGGGATTCACGGATTCCGTGCGAATTCATGTGAAAGCTGGGACCGGGGGAATGGGTCTTGCACGTTACGGGGGAATAGGAGGCCGGGGTGGTGACATTTACGTTAAAACTGAACCAAAGGTCACTCTAGACACCGTAATCCAGAAAGCGAGGAAAAAAAATTATTATGCCGGCTCCGGAGGCGACAGTAAAGCTTCCGGGCTCATCGGAGAACACGGCAAAGATTTATACATCGCGGCACCTCCAGGGATTTCCGTATACAGCGAAGACGGTGCCCTCTTGGGTGCGTCATATTTGCTATTTGCTTGAGACTCAGGAAAGAGCGTGAAAATAAATCTTACGCTCAAATTTTTGCAGGAGATTTGGACAAACCTGGCGCGAAATTGAAAGTAGCCACGGGCGGCTTGGGCGGTTGCCCGGAGACTGGCTTCAGCGGACAAAAAGGACAAGCGCATTCCATTCAATTGGATCTCAAGCTCATAGCGGATGTCGGTCTTGTGGGTTTTCCAAACGCTGGGAAAAGTACTTGCCTGAGGGCCGTCTCTCAAGCAAAACCAAAAGTCGCATCGTATCCGTGTAAGAAACAAGAAAAATCCTCTTTTCTCTCCCAAAAACCATGGCAATTTTTTGTCACAGAGTTTGCATCGTTAAAATGCATTAGAATTCTTTTATTTCGATGCTGAAGTTCGCATCGTTGGACTGCAACGAAAACCGATTATTTTTCATGGCAGAGCACAACATTTCGATAAAAAGACATATTTTTCGTTGCATTTGCAAACTTGAGTCTCATAGTTTCGAATTCAATGAAGCTGCAGTTCCCAACGTTGGAATGTAACGAAAAATATCGAATTTATCAATGATTTGTTAAATTTTATAAATCATTCAAATTTTTCGAGCTCCCAAACTCGTTGAGTGGCAAAAATCGATCGTTTTATCGTCGCAATTCCATTCCACATTCTAATAAAAATCTTTGACCCAAAAAATCACGAATTTCGTTGCATTTCAACGATGCAAACCTCAACGTCATCGAATTCAACGTTTTTTTGTCTTACAGTCACAACGATGCGACCTCATCTCGGAATAATCAAGTTTCCGGATTTGAGAACAATTTCCATGGCAGATTTGCCCGGACTGATAGAAGGTGCCCACGCGAACATAGGAATGGGCCACAAATTTCTGAAGCATCTTACCCGAACGAAAGTGCTCGTCTTTGTCGTCGACATCCAAGGTTTTCAATTGTCGGCGATGCACGGAAGGCGAAGTTGTCTCGAGACAGTTGTTTTATTGAACAAAGAAGTGGAGCTTTACAAGCCGGATCTTTTAGAGAGACCAGCGATTTTGATAGTGAACAAAATGGATACAGAAAACGCGTCCAACATTTACAGCGAGATCGAGCCATCGTTGAAGAATCTTTCGAGCGTCGTGGACAATTTCCCTTCGGAAATGCGACCGGAGACGATATTAAGATTCGAAGAAATCATGACGACGTCATTGGCCTCAAAGGACGAGAAAGAAATAGAAAAAGTTAAAAACGTCATACGAAACGTTCTCGACAGCAATTACGAAAAGCAAGCGAACGAGACGAGTGACTCGAAAGAGTCTGAATTATATGAAAAGTTAAAACGCGAAATGCGACACGAAGCTCCGGTGCTCGTTTGATCAATTTCCTACAAGAACCAATGAATCAAACAATTTTCATTACTCGCAACGAAAAAACCAAGTTTCGTTGCCGTTTTTTTTATGTACAAACTTTAGAAAATAATTAAAATCTCACAAATCGTACAGTTGGTTCGGTTTTATAATTTTACAGGAGATCGATGCTTCCGCCACTTTTCTCGTCCAATCCTCTCCCAGTGGAGCTTTCTTCTCGACGACCACGTCATTTATTTCCTTCGGATCTCTAACAACTCCGACGTTCGCTTTCCATCTTTCCATTCCGTTCCAAGCGATCATTATTCCGTTGTCCGTACAAAGTTGCGCCGGAGGTCTGACAAATTTGTACCCCATCTCACAACAGAGAACGTCCAAACCTTTCGCGATAAAGTTATTACACGCTACTCCACCGGAAACTACCTGCAGAATATTCCGTAATTATATTAATTATCAATTATTAATTATTATTATTTTTATTAAGAATTATTATCATAAATAATAATAATTAATAATTATTATTATGAATAGTAAGAATTATTATATATAATTATTGGTGATAAAAATTATAATTATTTATAATAATAATTATTATTATAAATAATTGTAAATGAAAAATTGTTATAAATAATTATTATACGGAATATTTATATTAATTATTATTTATAATTATTGGTGATAAAAATTATAATTATTTATAATAACAATTATTATTATAAATAATTGTGAATGAATAATTGTTATAAATAATTATTATACGGAATATTTATATTAATTATTAATTTATAATTATTATTATTATGATTATCATTATAAATAATAATAATAATAATTTATAATTGTTATGAATAATGAGAATTATTATTTATAATTATTTATAATAACAATTATTATTATAAATAATTNTTATAAATAATTATGAATGAAAATAATTTGTTATAAATAATTATTATTGATTTATAATTATTTATAACAATAAAAATTATTATTTTTATAAATAAATATTCCAAATAGTTATAATTATAAATCATAATAATATGAAAATGAAACGTGTAATAATTATTATTTTATGTTATTACTTGCGAGCTTCAGTGTCATGGGAAATGAAAACGATGCAATGATTTGATTATTAAAAGTTTGTTTTTTTTCTCATTTTCTTACCAATGTAGGATTTTCCTGGGGCAATAGTTCTTTGGCTTGACAAAACAACATTGCTCGTTTCGTTCGATGGCACAAGTGTCGCGTAACTGCCATTTGGAAGGCAGCACAAAGATTATTGAGATCAGGAATGATCGAATCGCCCATTACGTTATGTTCCCTCTCCTGCCTTCGCGTGAATGTAAATACTCCGTTTTTGAGGCCTGCGAAACTGAAGTTGCAGTCTTTGTATTGAGGCATTATTGGCTCGAACGGAAACTGAAAGGGATCTGATGCTCGACTCGCTGCCAGCTCTATCGCTGCTCCACCGTTCAAATTCTTGTACTCGGGGATGTTTCTCATCTTTAATCTCCGAGATGCCTGTTGAGCATTAGCAAATCGATGAAACGTGATTGGACGATTATTCAACGCGATTCTATGGTTATCGTAAATTTTCTACACTTCGGCCCAAGGATTGAGGCTCTCAGAGGATCGAGAAGCAAGGTCGGGACTCCTGGATCGAAGGATCGAAAAATTACGATGTTTGCATCGTTGCCAGCGACGAAAAACGTACTTTTCGTTGGACCCCAACGTTGCAAACTTCAGGGTCACGAAAAAAGAATCTTTTCATATTTTAGGGTTTCAGGAATCGTGGCTACGAATCCGTACCTTGTCAAACGCTTCGCCTGGAGCGTCGTCGATCGTTTTACCAAGCAAGAGAAACTTTTCTACACTCGAGACAATCGCCAAGAGACAATGTCCACCGGAAACGAGTAAAACTAAGTAAGGAAAATCCACCTATCCTGCCAACAGATTTTGTTATTATATTTCAACTCTTCGTAGAGACACTACGATTATAAAGTGCCTCCCTAGACACACATGGGTCTGAGACGTCCTACACTTTTTTTCCTGTACGAGGACTCGTTTAAAAAATCTGAAAAAATTCAGGAAATCAATTTCGAATCTATAGAAACAGAGCCTGCACTGGGTGAAGAACAAAAACTCTTTTTTATCATTTTTATCCAATGGAAATCGATACGAAAGACGAGAAATTCGATCTTTTCGATGAATGGGTCTCCCAGACCCATGTGTGTCTGCCACAGTGTCCTCTTACATGCTTTATCAAACTCTCCATTCATTTGTTCATCATACAAACATGAAATTCGATAAAAAATCGTTTTTCTTTCACAGCAAAACACCAAAATTGTCAACGTGAATTTTTCTTGCATTGCGGAAATTGGATTCACCAGAAAAATTGGAGCAACTGCATCAATTATCGGAATAATGAAGAAAAAATTAATTTTTTAACAAAAAAAAGTTGCCACTATGGTGCAAATCCGTTTTGGGATCAAAAGAATGGATAAGAATTATTTTTTGGCCCAAATTCTTCAACAATTTGGTGCCAAATAATTGTCTTTATTTTTTTTTCAAGCATTGGAATTATTTGACCTTTATTTGGTACCTTTTCTACCATTCGTGCGGTGAGAGCATGGGCCTCCATGTGATGGATCGGTATGAACGGTTTTCCTCCAAGTTTGCATAAATATTTGCCAAATCTGCTGCCGATATCCAGCGACAAAGGAAGTCCTGGCTTAACCGTGGCAGCGATGGCGTCCAGGTCTCGCAGCCGCAAATTTGCTGATCTCAGAGCTCGCTCACAGACATCAGTGATATTTTGTCTGTGCATATCTTGAGCGGAGGGTGGAACGATTCCTCCACGACTGAGAAAACCAAAATTTATTCAATTTACATTTTTTCTTTTCCTCTCGTGAGTTTCACGTTTCGTAATAATTTTTTTTTGGATTCTCTGGTTTTCTGGTCACTCATTATTTTTTTGGTAATTTTGGAGTTTTTAGTTTTGAAAATATTCACGAAATCGAATTTATTTAATTTTTTCGTCAATTTTTTTGAGCTGGACAATTTTTTTGTGCAGATTTACGATGATCGAAAGATTTTCTGAAAAATCCTCAGCACCCTGTGCAGATATTCGGAGATTTTCGATTTTAAGGACTCGGAAGGAAATTAAATGATTCGTAAAGTTACAAGTGAAAAGAAAAATACGAGGAAGATTCCTTTTGAATCGTCCTCGAGGCTTACTTCAGGTGGTACAGGTGTTGAGAATGAAGCGCTTCGCCAAGAACGTTAGAATCGCTGTCAACCACGGCACAACCGGTGTCATCGCAACTCGTTTCGATTCCGAGAATTAAACTTTTTTTTGATGCTCCGAAACATCGTCTCGCGATGAAGAAATCGGAGAAACGTTTGCACGTTCGATGCAACGTTCCGCTTTGACTAACCGGAAGATTCATGCTCGCGACGATTGACTGTATGAACGGAGAAATGGGTCGAAAGCGAACAACAATGAGAGTAGTACAAATTTTCGCCACAATTATGCCATGGCGCCACTTTCCATAGTTGCTTCTTCCGCCCGCCGCCATATTCTATTGTCCCCCTGCTGAACGTATAAGCGCAAGTTTTCGTGATACAGGAACGTATACCATGTCAGATCAGTAAGTAGCTTTTTTCTAATTAATTGTTTGGCTAAGCGTGTCAAAATTCCTTCGATCAGTTTCTTCGTATTTTCATGTTCGAGCTAATGTTCCGTAGAATGTTTCGAACAAAGCTTGCGATGATATTCATCGTCGTTCGACTTTTGCCCTATTTTTAGGTTAGATTTCCAACGCTCTTTACTCCGACGCACTTTGCAGTGGTTGCTACAGCTTTTTGCATTTCATTCGTCATACGCTTCTTATCTCTACTCCCCGAAAACAGTAATTTGCTGGTTCTTTCGTAGCTTTTCATATTCGAGTGCCCCAACAAAATCTTGCACGTTAAAATCCGCAGAGAATCAAAGTGTTCATGCACGTATAGGTGTAGCTGTGTTCGTGTATAGATCTGCATACGTGTTCACACCAATGCATCCGTGCAATTCGGTTGCACTCGAACACTAGTACTGCGGTTTTTTGTTTTTATTTCCAGAAACCTCTTGGACGTTCCTAAAATTTTAAACTCGCGTCATCGCTACTGATTCGAACTTTTCTTGTGGAACAATGACGATTGTTTGATATTGAGCTTAGCTAAAAGTTACTAGCTCAGAAATTAAATCGAAAAATCAAAATATAATTGAAAATTAAAATATCTTATTAATTCTCGTAATTAATCGATTCCAATCAATTGGAAAATCCATTCCTCGTTAATTAGGTTGGAAAATCAAAGAATAATTCAAATTTCCTCAATTAATTAACAATTATTCGAATTAAATCGAAACACAAATTAAATCGAATAATCAAAAGATAATTGGAAATTAAAATATCGTATTAATTCTCCTAATTAATCGAGTCCAATTAATTCGAAAATTCATTCCTAATTAATTAGGTTAGGAAATCAAAAAATAATTCAAATGACCCTAATTAATTGACAATTATTCCGAAATTCCCGATTCCCGAGCTTAGCAAAAAGTAACTAGCTCACAAATTAAATAGAAAAATCGAAATATAATTGAAAATTAAAATATCACATTAATTCTCCTAATAAATCGATTCCAATTAATTCGAAAATTCATTCCTAATTAATTAGGTTGGAAAATCAAAAAAATAATTCTAATTTTCTTCATTAATTAATAATTATTCCTAAATTCCCGGTTCCCGAGTTTAGCAAAGAGTAACTAGCTCACAAATTAGATCGAAAAATCAAAATATAATTGAAAATAAAAATATCACATTCATTTTCTTAATTAATCGATTCTAATTAACTCCAAAATGAATTCCTAATTAATTATGTTAGAAAATCAAACAACAATTCAAACTTCCCTTAATTATTCCCCAAATTTCCATTTCCCGAATGATAATAAAAAATTATAATAATTACGATATTTTCATAACGCTGATGGAAATGATTTGTATTCTCTACAGGGATGACGCTTTATTGGACGAAGATTTGGGGGACGAAGTGTACGATTTGGGTAACGACGAAGAGGAAGCCCTTTTGGCCGACGACTATGAAATTGATAGGGTGAGCTGGTTATTTTCAGGACTCTACGAAGCTACTTGAAGCCTTTTGTTTACCGCCTAAGCCTCAAGATTTATGTAGCACTATCGACATGTCGCTAATCCAAAAGAACAAAAAAAGAAGAAAAAAAAAAAAGAATCAAATTTTCTTGAACGAAAACCGTTTGCCCGAATTTTGTAGTTGAAATTATTGGAGAAAAAACGAAAAAAAAAAGTAATAGGAAAGCAAGCGCTCCCGCCTCGAGGAATTTTTGCAAAATCCAAAAAATTCTGCGAACCATTGGACCGAAAATGTTGAAAAAATTGGCATCATTAGAATTTTCATAAAAAATCGTAAAAACATTGAAATATTCAAGTATCGCTGCGACTTCAGAATTTGAAAAATACTCGAGCCGTCGATTCTAATGCTCTTGATGTGAAAACAACTCGCCGCCGACGACTCACGATTCAGAGAAAAGTTGCAACCACAATATTTCTTTTTACTCGTCGCAGAAACGTTCCCAACCAATTATTCGCGCAATTCTACCGTCGAAACTACGCAAACCTATAAAAACCGATTTCTATCGATCTCTCGGCCCCGATCTCCGGAGCAGCGTCGTTCGTCGTTGAAAACTGTAGAAAAACGATAAACGCTTGTGAACGCAACGACGGGCAGATTTTTATGCATGGAAAAAAAAAACGAGAAATATTTTCGCTCCCGTCACCAATGAAAATCGACGTCTCTGCATTTTCGCACCGACCGATCGAAGCTGCGAATTATTATCTAAGCGCTTTGTACAATGCTTGAGAAATTATGTTTCTTTGTGACACCGAAGTTCCCAACGTCAGGCTCCAACGAACTTTTCCAATCGTTCAATTTCCAAAATCACGAAAATTTTCCTCCAGATTTTGTGCTCGGATGAAAAAATATCGTTTTCTCCTTCCAACTGAAAAACGTGAGAGCTCTGCTCAAGAAAAAACAGAATTTCGTTGGATCCCAACGTTGGAAACTTCAACATCGTGTTTCTTTATGGTGTCAATGTCAAATGGAACGTTTGAATCGCTCACGAGTGCAATCTGTTACAAAGGAAATAGCCTTTTTGGGCCCATTGGCGAAAGCACTCGTCGCAAGTACGAATGGAGTTGGATAAATGAAAACCTTATGAATGATTATTTTTATTATTATTATTATTATTATTATTATTATTATCGTAATAGGATCAGCAGAGGAAAGGAAATGCCAGCATGATAATTCCTGATAGTTTGCTTGTTCCACCAAAAGTGGTGAAAAGTGTAACGAACCATGAAAAATCTTTGTCACCTCGCTTCGTATTGTTTGGTCCTGACGTTGGTTCTTTCCTCTCCATTGCCTTTTCTCTGCTGAAGAAAATCTCGATTATTGTAAAAGTGAAAACGTGAAGAGACGTTGAAATTTTTCGTCTCTCGTTGCTGGTGAAACGAGGCAAAGAATTTGGACTATTTTCGTTCGAAACGATGCGCATTTGTAGGAAAAACTATAACGTTGGAAAAATGTCCAATCGTTATGGCAATTTATTCGAGAAGGAAACGATTTTTGCAAAACTACGAATCTCTGTAGATCGAGCCCATTCGATGTATTCGAGAGTACAATGTGCCTCCCCCGCTTAGGACTCTGTAACCCGCACGAACCACCCACTCGTGACTTTTCAATTATTTCGCTTGAATTCAAACCAAAAATTTCTTCACTCCCATCCTCCGTTTCGTTAAGTATCTTAGAAATTTCCTCGAAACCCGGAATCCCTCCAAACGCGCTCTCTCCGAGTCTCGTCCATATTTTAGTCTCATTCCCGAAAACGATTCGAAATAGAAAGAAAAAAAAAAAAGACGAATAGCTTCTGCGCCTTTAGGGAAATTCCATCTCTCGATTTGTATGTTTTCGAGAAGGTTGTACAGACTTTGGAGATAAACACGATCAGCCAACTGAGACTATTTGAAAACATTGGAAAAAATCCTATCGAGCGATAGTTTGTCGCGCACGAATAGTGTAGAAAAATGCACAATTATGTATCCCAGTGTTTGCGATATTTCATAAAAACACACGTGGCACGTTTGAGCATCGTTTCCGACGCTCTCCATCCACGCCATCGCATCATCGCCCATTCGATCAGTTTTGTCGACCAAAAAAAAAACACACAGACAACTCGTTACTTTTATAAATAATTTAAAAAAAAAAACAAAAAAAAAACGAAGAAAAAAAATGGTAGAAATAAAATCTGTCCCGAGCAATGAATCAGCACACACTGATCCATCGTCCCGCCACCATCTGATTATTATACCCTCTCGATGTAAGCCGCCCTTCTTCATAACTCGATATATTCGCCACAAACAATGAAAAATAATAAAAAATAAAATAATCTGACGTTAGGATATTGGAAAATAAAATGAGAAAAATAAATTGATTTAAAAAATATTAAAAAAAAAAAAGAAGATTAATGAGAAATTAGAAATGTTAAAAAATGGCGACGTCGTTGATGCGTTATGTTTCATGAAAAAAATTTGACAATTTAATTCTCGAGCAGCAGAATAGCTATAAGGGAGAAGAGGAAACAGACGATGTGCTGGACTTAGGAGTGACGGATGCCCTCGACGACTTAGAGGGCGAAGATGAAAATATAGAATATAGAAGCGACACTGAAAACCATAACTACAACGAGTTTTACAAGGAACAACATCCGGACAGTCATGCCGAGTATTATCAAGAGGAGCATGAAGAGATTCGCGAGAATAATTATGACGAGGGTGTTGGGCCAATCAGTAGCGGTGATCAAAATGCATTGAACACGGTTGACTTGCGGGAGAAATTGCAGAAGAACGTCCAGAGGAAGGTTTTCGTTGGCAATGGACAAGGCCTGGAGGACGACGATTGCGACGAGGCCGAGGAAAGAAGAAATCGTTTTCAAAACGAACGAATCATGATTTCCCCTAAAATGAACCACGACATTCCAGACTCACTCGAAAACGTCGTTACCGTCGAACAAATGAGGCAACCACCAGCCTTCAGAATGAGGGGACGTGGACGTGGAATCAGAGGCATCAGAGGAAGATTTGTTGTTCCTGGTGCACAGGCCAATTTCGTACCTCGGTAAGATTTTTTTTTTCCAAACATTCGATCAATTTTCGAGTTTTTGTTGCTCCTCGTTTTTTCAGCCTGTTGTTGCTTTCCAAAAATTCTGAAAAAATTCAGGCTTCGGTTCGAAATCGTAAACTTTAGATTTCAATTATAAAATTATAAAAAAATACATTTTTCCATCCATTTTTGATTCACGGAAAATTCACAGACAAAGTTTTGATGATAAATAATAAAAATCGTTGTTATCGAAGAAAATTGTCATGGTTTTTGAAATTAAACAAACAATTGGTGGGAAAAGTATTTTTCCTTCGAGCCCAATCAATTTTTCTCCATCTTCTCCAATGCTAATGCGACTTTTTTACAGATTCAATCCCAATGTACGTGCTCAAGCTAATTTCTCTGAGGTGAAAACTTTCCGACCAGCATTGTTGGAAGGACGACCTCCCATGTTTCCAAGGATGTCTCTGAACAACACGATCAGTCAGCACCATCTCCATCATCATCATCAGCAGCAGCAGCAACTACAGCAACTTCAAATTCAGCAGCAACAGCAGCAGCAGCAACAACAACATTTACAACAACCTCCGCATCAGCATCAACAGCAACAAATAATCTACCAACAAAATGGGCCACAAATACCTCCGTACCTGCAAAACGGTCCAGCACAGTCCGGGGGTGGTCCACATTTCGGAGAACATCGTCCACCGTTCAATCCGAATCAATTTTCTTCGCCAGGGATCTCGCAAGGCCCACGAATGATCGGACCGCCCAGGATGGAGTTTAGGCCGCGCGGTCCTATGCCAGGAAACGCAATGCCTCGTTACAATTGTCCTCCCGTTGGTCCTAATTTTATGCCGCCACCGAATCAGCCTGGACAACATTTCCAGTCGCCGATGATTCCCGGCAATCAAGGTCCTTCCTTGCTCGGCAATCCCGGACTCAACATTCCCGGGAACAATCAAGCTCCGTCCGGGCCCAGAATCAATCCAGCCGTTGGCCTGCCGCCCCCGCCGCCGAACCAAGGACCTCCCATACGCGAAAACCCCATGAACGTCATGCCTCAAAACTTTGCACGTATGACCGGAGGACCCAACCAAGGACCAACTCCGCCCAATCGACCGCCAATGCCGAACCAATCCAACTTTGACGATCGTCCCAATTTTCAAGAACAAAACAACTTCCCGGATAATCGGCCGATCTACGAAAATTCTGGACCTCTTTACAACAATCAACCGACCTCCCAGATACCGCAAGCCAACCCCATCATCAATCCCGCTAACGTCGCCTCCCAACAAACCGGATCTCACCTTACGAATCTTCCCATGCCTCCTGGTCATAAAATACTTATCAATCCGCACTTCAGAGGATCCGTACAAACCTCCTCAGACGGTACGTTACACCAAATACACCAACGACTCTTACACATTTATTATTCCTGCAAATTCACCATAAAAAATCACAGTCTCGCTTTGGGAAAATTGAGGAGTCACTTAAAATGCCTTTTCAATAAATTTACATTTTTATTTTCATGCCAGCATCGTCGAGAGTTGTAAGAAAATGCAATTTTCAACCCCAGAATCGTGATTCTTACGGAATTTATATTTTTCACACTTTTTTGTAATTTTGTTAATTTTTTTTTCGTTCCTCGCGGATCTTCAGCGATATTTCTATCCAATCATCGTCTAAGTTCATAGCCTAAGGAATTTTTTCGAGTCCAGAATCGCGATTCTTGCGAAATTTATATTTTTTCCACTTTTTTTTTCATTCTGTTAATTTTTAGTGATTTTTCCATCCAATCGTCGTTCAAGTTTATAGCCAAGGAATTTTTTCGAGTCCAGAGTCACGATTCTTGCGAAATTTATAATTTTTACACTTTTTTCTTTATTCTGTTAATTTTTATTTTTGTTCCGATGATTATTAGTGATTTTTCCATCCAATAATCGTCCAAGTGTATAGCCAAAGGAATTGTTTGAGTCCAGAATCGCGAAACTCGCGAAATTTATACTTTTGATTCGCTCCCGAAAGAGAATTGATTTGAAGAAGAAAAAAAACTCCAAATTACGTGAAATTTTCAAAAAACATGAGAACGAGTAATTATTTCGTTTCAAAAAATTTGAAAATCTTCAACAAAACAAAACTTGCAGCACAATCTTTATTGACGATCATTTGGAATTGTAAAATTTTGAATGAGATTAGTGAAACGAAGGAAAATTGATTTTGCAGCGCGTCTCGCTTGGGATCCGCAACAACAGCAACCGCCGCCCCAACACCAACCGCCCCCGCATCAACAACCACCGCAACATCATCCACCATCGTCGGGCGCAGCTTTTTCCCAGCCGCCGTCATCCTATCAGAATCAAGATCCATACGGTCAGCCCCCGGGACCGTCTCAACATGCTGCGCCGCAAGAGTATCAACGAAATTACCAACCAGTCAAGAGCGACGTGAGTTTCATGAAAAATTTACTCGATTTCGCGTTCTCAATGAAATTTACGAATTTTTTTGACAATTTACTAAACGTGACAACTGTTTGAAGAAATTTGATAAAAATCGAGATTGCAATTCCACGAGCTGTCAATTTGAGGGAGACTCTGTTTATTTCCAGGATCCTTACGCGTATTTTTCGGATGTTTGGCAAGAAAACAAAGCGCAAAAACCACCGACGACGAACAAATCTTATCCGTCGGAAAGTCCTTATTCCCGGGACAGTTACAGTAGTTATGGAAATAAATACGCCAAGAGTGAAAGCACGTGGGAACACAGAGATTCGTACGAAGAGGTAAACATTTTTATTTCCTTCCAACTCTTTATTTCGAAATGTTTAAATATTTGGATTTAGAATAAACTCGAAGTGCTCGTTATTCCTGCCCTGGCCAATAACTGTTGTCACATTATTTTCAATCAATTTTAAACTGGAATTGAAATTTATTTGAATTAAAATTTCAATCAATTTTGATAAGTCGACAAATTTCAATAAATTAATAAATTTTAATGAATTTTAATAAATTTTAATAAATTTTGATAAATTTTGATAAATTTTGATAAATTTTGATAAATTTTGATAAATTTTAATAAATTTTGATAAATTTTAATAAATTTTGATAAATAAATTTTGATAAATTTTAATAAATTTTGATAAATTTTAATAAATTTTGATAAATTTTAATAAATCTCAATAAATTTTAATAAATTTTGATAAATTGTAATAAATTTTAATAAATCTCAATAAATTTTAATAAATTTTAATAAATTTTGATAAACTTTAATAAATTTTAATAAATTTTAATAAATTTTAATAAATTTCAATAAATTTTAATAAATTTTAATAAATATTAATAAATTTTAATAAATTTTAATAAACTTTAACAAATTTTAACAAATTTTAATAAATTGATAAATCAATAAATTTTGCATGAATGAAAAAACCGTTTTTTCGCAATTATTTATCCAAACGATTGAACGTAATATTTCAATCCGGGTCAAATTGACCCAGTTCGGAAATTGAGTGGCTAAAATCACGCGTGCCCAAATTTTTTGTACAATATTTGAAAAATGAGTCTTGATTTTTTAAAAAATCGTTACAACGTTTTTGTCGCTTCGAATATCAACGGATCGTTTTTGTTTATTTTTTATTCAATTTATCAACGAGAAATCCAATGAATTCGTAATTGTGTCAGGAGCCGAGAGGAGCCAGTCAGAATTATCGAGACCGCGAGGCAGTGCCACGACCGCGAATCGATAACGTTTCAAAGCAGCGAGTGACAAATTCCAGCAACAATTATCACCACGAGTCTTACGAACAGAGGCCAAGGCCAACGACGCACTCTGCACGAGGGCCAGCGCGAATGCCGGTGAAACGGAGTCCCGAGCCTCACGAGAGAATTCCTCGTGCGCTGAGCCCCAAGCGCGTCAAAATGATGAACAGTCGACAAGAATTCCGTTCCTCCAGCTCGGCGATCGAGAACGTCAACGTCAGAAAGGTACGAGCCGAGCAGTTGGATTCCCATCGAAATATCGATCGAGCACAATTACGCGTTCAACTTTCAACTCAACCGAAAATTGCTTCTCGTTTTTCAGGAAGAAGACGTTGACCCTGAGATGCGAGAATACAGGAAAAAAATGGACGAACAGAAACGTTTGAGGGAAAAAATATTGCAGGAAAAAGAAAACAGACGGAAACAAGCAGCAATGGAAAAATCCGGTGACGAATCGAGAGAAGATTCAAAAACTATTGGTAAGTCTTACAAATCCACCCCTTGCATCGTAATCCAAATAAAACTTCCAACTTTTCCTCCCGCCACTGAAAACTCGCGTATTCAGAGACGAAAAAATCAGAAAAAAATGCCGCGATCCATCCAAATTTTTATTTTCAAATAAAACATTACAAAAAACAAGATTTTCGAATAAACTTGTCGCTCGGGTCGCACAGACCCATATGATCCTGAGCCAAAAATCTTCCTCCTAAAGGTTCATCGCAGTTTCGCAAAAAAAAAAAGAAAAAAAAATGATTTTTGGACTAGAATTCGAATTCAAATTGCAATTATTTCCAACTTTTCCTCCTGCCACTCACAACTCGCACATTTAGAGAGAAACAAATCTGGAAATCCATCAAAATTTTTATTTAAAAATAAAACTTTTCAAAAAACAAGATTTTCGACAAAAATTGTCCCCCGGGTCGCACAGACCCGAACCCGAAAATCATCCTCCTCAAGATTCTCCGCAGTTTCGTCAAAAAAATTCAGAAAACGAAAAAATTTTGATTTTCTTGATGAAATTTTTGTGTCGCAGAGAGCGTTCAGCCACAGGAAGCGAAAGGAGGGTCAGGAGGTTCGGGTGTAGTCAAAGACAACGCAAATCCAATGGGATCGCGAGGAAGAGGTCGTCCCGCCGTTGTTAATACTCAATCCACAGAGGTATAGCATTAAGTCACTCTATCATTACGATTTTCCTGCACGAGCGTAAAGAGCAGCTCTGCAACGAAATTTTAGCTTGAGAATTAAAATCTAGAGAGGGAAGAAATTGGGGCAAAGAAAAAAAACTGGCGAATCATGTGTCTCAACGAGATCGAGTTCAGTAAGCTCAAGAAACTCGTTACTGCCATAGAAAAAAAAGAGAGAATTCTCTTTGTCCTCGTGAGAGCGCTCCACGAAATCCCGAAAATGTTAATTTGTGCATTCGAGAGAAAAACTCGAAAAATATCGATTCCACGAAATCGATAAATCATTGACCTCACGAGCATTACAAGCGTTTTTATTTTTCTGTCAATTATTTTTTTTTAACATTTTTAATGCAACTCTCATTAAAAATAGAGTTTTTTTTATTTTCTATGAAAAATCAAAGCGACGCAGGGTTTTAATCATTTTGGCCGCGACTCAACTCTGGCAAATGTGTGGATATTGTTTTTTTTTCATTTTTATACTGTGAATTTTTGATTGACATTGTTTATTTGAATAAAACACATTTTTAACACACATTATGTTTTATTTTCTACCACCACAAATGTGAGGCGCACGAAATTCGCGATCGAGAGCCTTTCGCTCGTTTTTTTCGTTTAGTAAAAAGGGGAAAATGGATTTTCACTGTTTTTTCGTGGATTTCGATTTTTCTCGTCGATCGCGATGACATTTACGAGTTTGGAATATTTGTTTTGTAGGGCTCTGGGCGTGCTCACGGAGTTCGTATCGTCAAGACTGTTCCAACGGTTGAAACGTCGAAGATGTCGCTCGATAACGAAGAGACAGAGTCGAACGCGTCAGCAGCGAATGTCGAAGCGAACGAGCGCCCGAAGCCACTGCCAGGGCAACTTCCGGTCGGCACTCGTCGCGTCGTTATTCAAAAACCGCTTCCCGGAGTGCAAAAAATTGCGACGTCGGTGCAGAAGGTTGTGTCGAACCTTCAGCGAGGACAAACGGTCGGTCGCGCCGTCCAAAAATCGGGGCAAACGGTGAGCGGAGTGTTGAAGAAAGTGCCAGCAGGAAATGGCAAGAAAATGCTCGTCAACGCGAACAGGACGATCGTGCAAGACGCGGCAGGAGGTTTGCGCGCTCCCAAACTCGTTAATACTCTCAACCAACGTGTCGTCTTGCAAAAATCAGGCGTCGCCTTGAAACGCGCGCCTGAGACGAGAACGAATACCGTCAGGATCGAAAACCTCGCAGCCAGCACTTCGGAGTCGCAATTACGAAGAATGTGCCAAGGAATTGGCACACTAGAGGTGACAATTTTTACATGAAGACCAATCGCACGAACTGAACTAAAAAAAAACACATTTTTTTCTTAGCTGTCTGCATTTTTCGTCACTCGTCTCTTTTTTTTTCTCGCTGTATCATTTTTTCCGCCTTTTAACGCAATTTCCGCCTGCGAAATGCAATTTTTTCGCACATTCCTTCGGTTGTGGTTTTCTTCATTTCTTTTTCTTTAAAAACTTTGCAAAATCGTTGCAATCTGATCCGCGCTAACATTTCATACGTGCCTTACTTTGTAACTCGAGCTTGATCAATCGCTCATCGTAACGAGTGAATTTTCCAAGGGAACCAACGAATCGTTCAGCTCCGAAGCTCCAGATTCACGTTTTTTTTTGTTTTTCCATTTTTTTACTTTCCCATCGAACTATACGATAGTTTGGGAGTATTTTGAGAATATAGAGAGAAATGTCTGTCCCTTTGATGAGATGTCTATTTTGTTTTTAAGAGGCTTCTGAGCACGCGACCAAAAATTATAAATAAATCGCAACGACGAGAAGAGTTCGTCGAAAAAGAGCCAAAAATATCGAATAAATATACGAAGACGGCGAGTCCGCCTGGAAAAATAGACTCAATACCAAGTTTATCATTTTTTGCTTCAAACGCAACAATAACCGTTTGTTTCAAATTGTTTATATTTTTACGTCCTTTATTGCTGTTCGTTATTGTCAAAAGAATAATTTTTGTTGCATTATTTTCGATGTGTCGTTAGCACCGACAGCGATTGCGAAGAATTTGATTTTTCGAACGTGCGAGCGACGAGCACGAGTGCTTGGCATCCACGCATTCATTTTTCTGTTTCGTTCAACGAGCTTATCGTTTTTATATCGATCGTTTTTTTGTTCTTGTCATTTTTTTCGTGCACGCTAATTATGAACGGCGATAATTCGCTAATTGCAGCACTAATTAGCATCGTTTTCTCGTAGTTGGAAAAACGCTCATCGGCATGTGTTTGACTCACGCTTTTTTATCATTGCACTCATTGGAAATTTCTTCGTTTACAAAATAATCAAGAAATTTGAATAATTTTGATAAAACAAGTAGAAAAATATAATTATTGCGTTTATTCGTTTTATAGAGCATACATATGGGCGATGGCAATGCCACGATCGTGTTCAAGACACAATCAGCCGCTCTGGTATTCCATAAAAAATATCAACGCAAAATGCTCGATCTCTCGCTGATAAACGTGCGTTTGATACAGCAGCAGACCGCCAGCAATTAGAACGTCAATGCCGAGGCTCAAACAGCGGAAACAAGTCAAGAAATCCTCCAATTTTCTTCTCTCTCGTTATTTAAACGTAAACAGACATAATTACACAAATATTTGATAGAAAATCAAACGTTATAACCAAAGGCAACTCCAGAATTTCAAACTCGTTCCCCGCATCCCCGAGATCTGCATGTAAAAACGCTAAACACGAAAAACCTTGATTTACGAGTGATTTTCCAAGTCTCTCGCGCCACTTCGTGATCCAGCGAATCGAGATGTAAATACAACGACAAGAATTCTCGGTGCGATGCTAATTTTTTTTCTGGTTTCTTGTTTTTTTTTGTTTATTTCTTTTTTTTTATCACGAGCGAAAAAGATTTTTGCTGATGTAAATAGAAACACACGTAGTTTACGTTCACCGAACGTTTCGTACGTAAAAGCTACGAGAACGCGTTTACGGTGATGTTTAGACAAATGAGAATTATACATTTAATGTCTGTAAACTCGTACGCATATATATATGTATAAATATATATTTGAAAGGACTCTGAAAAATTTCTAAAGGAATATTAATTATCGCTGATAAATATATATTGCAAAGAAAAATAAAGATTTTTGTAAAGTGTCGTACGTTTCCCAGGACTATGCTAATTTACGCGAGAGAAGAAAACATGTACAAATCGTCGATGATTTAACGCACGAGTCACTTTTATCGCAGCGCGTAACCATGTTTATCATGTTTCAATGATCCTAACGACGATGTTCGGACTTGTACGATTATGGGAATTTTAATTGGGTAAGAAATATCGAGCTACTTTATGGAATAATTGTATTACTTTGGCTCGAACGTACTGCTGTAATAAACTTTAAATGCGAGATTACGAATCAACTTTTTATTCCTTTCCTGCAGGAGATATCGTCAGCCATGCACGCCTCGTTCGGAATGATTTTATTTTCATTATTTATTCTCATGGAACTGTAAAGTGGAGTAAAAAATATAAATCTACGTTGATTCTTCGATTTTTAACAATTAGACGAAATTCCAAATCGATTTATTTTTCTTTGATGAGTTAATGAAAGGTATGGGAAAAATGTTACGAGACTGGGCGAGTGCGAGCGAAATCGAATAATCGAGGGAAACACGTGGCGACAATGCGGCAACGCGGCTAGCGGTACTGCGTGCCAGTGCGTGCTGTGGCTGTCTGCGACACGTGAGAATGGTGGCTGCTCGGGGATAAACAACGATTTCTTTTGCTAGCGAAACGCACCAACAACGTTATAAAACGTAAGTGGCTATTCACACGCTTTTCAGAAAGTTTATTTGCCCATAAAGGAGCCTCAATAATTCCAATTATTACGTTTATATCAACTTGTCGCGTTTCCTAACCTCAAAATTTTCTTTCGAACCGGCCTACGCGACAATAAATGAAACAAAATAGTTCCATTCAACGTTCTACACGTGAAATTAATCGTCGATTCACCTCGTGTTCTGTTTTCTAGTCCACCGATTGCCACATATTTCCGAAAATAATGTTTGACATCCCAAAAAATCGAAATCGAGGAGAACGAATTCTCGTCCAATTCGATCGAGTTTTTCCAAAATAATTAAAATTCGTAGATTCCGAAAAATGTCTCAAAACAACGATTTTCGAAATGGACGCTAATAATCCCCAAAAGTTTTCACAGCTGATTGAATGATTTGAATAGAACGATAATAATCAAATATTTTTCCAAGCAGATGACGCTGAAGAGTTTCCCGAGAGGAGGCAAAAAGCCTCCAACAAAGCTGAGAACTGGCCTGGTAATTATATTTCCATCACCAATAAATTCTGCAATTTCTAAAATTCCAAATTGAATTACGAAAATCAAAATAAAAGCCAAAAATCGAAATTCCTAAATTTCTACCGTATGAAAAATGAAACAAAAACGAAAATTTCTAGAATTTTGGCAAAAGAGATGCGGCGGCGTCGAAACCGAAAAAAAATCGCGGCAAAAGGTCTCGAGAAGTCGAGCCGCCGGAGGAAGTCAAGACGTACGTCGCGAACAGTGCGGAATGTTTGACGTTTTCGAATCTGGGAGAAGGAATGAACGTGCTTGGGAGAATTCAAGAAACGAGCGAGTACGAAATGATCGTTTCTTTGCCGGGTCATCTCACCGGCAGAATTCAAGCCACGGACGTGAGCGAATCTTATACAAATCTTTTGCGCGACATCGTCAACTCTGAGGAGAAAAATATGGACGAGTTCAAGCCGCTGTCGGAAATCTACAACCGTGGAAAATACGTAGTGTGTAACGTCAAGAGCATAACTCCCAACGAGAAGTGGCGAATATCTCTGTCGCTGGAGCCTGAATTGATAAATCGCAATCTGGACCCGAGCAAGCTTCGCAAACGTTCGAAAATCATTGGGACGGTGAGCAGCGTAGAGGATCACGGCTACGTCATCGACACAGGAATCGATAATCTTCGGGCTTTCCTCGCCGTCAAAGACGTCGACGAGGGAGTCAAATATTGTAAGTTTTGCACATTTCTTTTCTGAAAATTCACGAAAAAACACGTGGCAACGTTGAAATGGACCAAAAAATGTTTCTTTCGATCGCCGATTTGTAAAATTCCCAAAGTCTCCTCAATTTCTTCATTTCAACGATTAGCTTTGGCAAAAAAAATAATTTCGTTGCATTCAAACGATGCAAACGTCGTATTAAAAGAAAAAACTGATGCATTTCGTTTTTTTTGCTTTACCAGATCCAGGCAAACAATTGTTCTGTTCGGTAAAGAGCGTAAAGAGCTCGGAGAACTCGACAACGGCCCATCTGACGACAAAATCGAAGCACGTGGGAACAGCGATTACGACGGACGAGCAATCGTTGGACGCTCAGATGCCAGGCACTCAGTTTGTCCTGAGCGTTAAAAAAGTGTTGGCAAACGGTCTCCAGGTTTCGTTCAACGACGGAAACGTTGGTTACATAAATAGATTGTATCTGGATGGAGGGTTGGATAGTTACGAGCCGAACGACACGATCCACGGAGTCCTGATGTACGTGATGCCGACCTTGAAATTCGCGTATTTCACGCTTTTACCTTCGGACGAGAAAAAGGAGCGTTTGGAAGTTGGCGACATTGTGGAAAAGGCGAAAGTCTCGTTCGTTGCACCGAAAGGAATAGTCGTCGCTTTGGGCAAAGGACTTCGTGGTTTCGTGCCGTTCCGGCGAACCGACGTTCCCTTGGAGAAAATCCCGTCGAAATTCTCAGTCGGCACGAGCCACAAGTGCCGAGTATTGTCTTACGATCTTTTCGAGCAAAATTACGTCTGCACGATGGAGAAAAAGCTCCTGGAGGAGAAACATTTCGCTGCGACGAGTTTCAAGCCGGGAGATCGCGTGAAAGTCGAAGTGACGGAGATCCGAGCGGAGACTGGATTCGTGGTGGTATCAGCGGGTCGAATCCAAGGTTCCGTGCCCCCGGAACACGTCGCCGACCCGGAAAACTTGGCGGCGAAAAAATCGTTAAAAATCGGAGACGTCGTCGAAGCGCGAGTCATCGGTCCGGACAAAAAGACCGGCGTTTTGTTCACTTTGAAAAAATCTCTCGTCGAGAGCGAATTGCCGATTCTTGGAAAGTTCGCAGACGCCAAAGTCGGAGGCAGACATCATGGGACCATCGTCCAGATAAAAAGCAAAGGATTGCTCGTTCGTTTCTACAGCGTCGTCAAAGGATGGCTCCCGGCGAAATCGTTGGATCGAAATTCTGCTTCCAACAAATGGAACTACATGCTCGGACAAACGATAGAAGTAAAAATCGAAAGCGTCGATTCCGAGGCCGAGAGATTGACGCTCGCGATTCCCCAGGAGGAAAACGAAGCCCCGAGAGCCGAAGTTGAGCTCGAAATTGGAGAAAACGTCGAGGGCATCGTCACGGAAGCCTCCGTCGAAGGAATTTACTTGAGAGTCACAAAGGACCCTGAAGATCCCGGGAAAACTGGTTTTTTGCCCGCGGGTCACATGGCGCCTTGCGAGGAGGTCGGCAGTTACCTCGCCGCTCGGTACAAAGTCGGAGAAACCATATCCGCTCTCGTCTTTTCCACAAAACCAAGATTTTTGCTCACAAGAACATTTGTGCCTCGCGAAGATTACCGAGACTTCGCGAGCCTCAAGCCTGGCGATTGTCTTCCCTGTTCGATCCAAGAAATCAGCGCGGAAAGTGTAAAGCTCGTGGTACCGATAAAGAATTTCAACTCGTACGGCGTGGTGATGCGATCGAAAGTCGACAACATCGACGCGTTGCACAAACATCAAATTTTGTTCGCAAAAGTTGCAGGAATCGATCGAAAACATGAGAAACTCACGCTCGCCACGTCGCTGCACAACGTTCTGAAAGATAATTCGCAACACGACAACGATCTCATCGCATCGGTCGACGCGCTGAGCTTGCATTTCAACAAATTACGCGAATTATCGCAACACGATTATTACAAAAAGAAAAGCATCGTTCGGGCCAAAATTGGCCAAAGAGTCAAGGTCACCGTTGACAAGGTCACCGATTACGGGCTCGTCGTTAAGCTGGAAAACGATTTACTTGGCACTGTTAGAAAAGATCATTACAAAGGCACGATTAAGCCCGGAGACTCGGTGACCGGAACGATTCTGTGGATCAATTATATCCACGAACTCGCGGAAATCACTTTATTGCCGAGCATCATAAATGCTGTGAGTACGAAGCAGAAAAAAGCTCCGAAAATATCGATCGAGACGCAATTGCGAGGCGACATTGTCCTCGTTACCAATTGGTTCGTTCTCGTCGTCCTCAAAGGCGCTGGCAAAGGGATTCTCGCTGCTTTGCCAACGCGAAGGCATATCAACGACGTCGAGCCCGATCTCGCGCCTTACACGATCGGCAAACGCATTCGCTGCTACGTCGTCGTCGATCGAACGGAAACCGATTTGTTGCCAATTTGTTTGGTCAAATCGTCTTTCGAGCCGGAGAAAATTGTCGACAGTCCCTCGAAGACGAGCCTCAAGAGAAAAGCGAACGACGCGGACAAAATCGACTCGGAAAATTCAGCCAAAAAACCAAAACCGGAAGTAGCTCGCCAGCTGCAGGAAGAAACGTCCAAAAAGAAGAAAACGAAGCTGGGGAAAGAAAAATCGAACCAAAACGAAGTAACGAAACAGCCGGAAGAAAAAACTACGAAGAAAAATAAAAAGAAGAAGCTGGAGGAGGAAACAATGAAAGAAAACACAAATCCCGAAGTGTCCGCTGCGCCAGGAGCGAAAAAACAGAAACTGCAAGAGAAATCCTCGAAAAAAGCAAAAGTTGACAAAGTGCAAGAAGAATCGAAAAAACAGAAACTCCAGGAACAAGTTACAGCGGAAAAAGTCAAGTCCGAGGATCATCTCGTCTATTCCTCCAGCGACGAGGACGACGCGACCTCAGCAACTCCTGGGATTCCAGAGTGCGGCTTCTTCTGGGACAACAAACCGAACGAGAATCTTGAAAAAAGCAAAGACGAGTCCTCCAGCGACGACGACGACGACGACGAGGACGAATCTGCGAACCCGAAAAAGAAAAAGAAGAAAATCAGCGCAGCCGAACGTCGCGAAGCCGAGAGAGAAAAGGAACGTGCGATCAGAGAACGAGAAGAAGCTCTCGCGAGTAACCAGGCGCCAAAGTCCGTCGATCAGTTCGACAGATTGGTCCTCTCCAGCCCCGACAGTTCGATGGTTTGGCTCCAATACATGGCTCACCACCTCCAAGCCACAGAAATAGAGAAAGCTCGAGCGGTCGCTAAACGAGCCATAAAAACCATCAATTTCCGGGAAGAAACTGAACGTCTAAACGTTTGGCAAGCGTGGCTGAATTTGGAATCGCGATTCGGCACTCCGGAGACTCTGAACAGCGTTTTTCAGGAGGCGGTACGAACCAACGATTCCCGTGCGATTTATCATCACATGTTGACCGTCCACAGCGACGCTGGACGACACGCAGAACTCGAAAAAACCATCACCACCATCTTGGGCAAATTCAAAAAGTTCCCAGACACTTGGTACGAGTGCGGAGCCGCTTTTCTCAAAATTGGACTCAAAGAAAAGTCTCGGCACATTATGCAACGAGCTTTGCAATCGTTGCCACCTAAAGAACGTACGTATGCGAAAAATCACGAACCAACGGAAGGAAAAACTCCAAAGACCCGAAAAAATCAAAATTTCGTGAAATTCACTAAAAAATAAATTTCGCTCTTTTTTTTTTTACAGATGTAAACCTGATGATCAAATTTGCACATCTGGAGAACAAATTCGGCGACAAGGAGAGATCGCAGACGTTGTTCGAGCAGGTTCTGAGCTCGTATCCCAAGCGCGTTGACGTATGGTGTTCGTACGTCGATATTCTTATCAAGTCAGAAAATTTCGAGGCAGCTAGGTAAGCAATTAATTAGCCAAATCATTTTTTTTTAGAATTAATTACAAAAAAAAAAATAATCGCGTTGCAGATGAAAGTTTTTTTTTTTTTAACAAGAGGCAGCGAATGAGGTTTTTGGAAATAATTCGTAGGGCATTGGAACGAGAGAATTATTTTGATCAGTTATTCCAAAATATTGGAAAATGAAACAAATTCCCTTTCTCCCTTCGTTCTCCCGTTTTTTATCGTTTTACCGAATTTTCGACCAATTTTTTGACTCGAAGCAAAATTCCCCCAGGCTCACGCGATCCTGCATTAAAAAACGAAAAGAATGAGCCCAAGGTGAACGCTTTTCGTTCAATTTTACCGGAGATACGAATTTTTCAAAATTGGGCTCATTCATGACCCCGGGTTAGCGGAATGCGTAACAAAAAAATTACGTCACCGTTTTAGGGTTAAATAATTTTCATTCAGGTTCGAAAATGTTTATTCATTTTTCTTTCTCTCTACAGGAAAGTATTGGAAAAAGCTGTGGTGCAAGTTTTGCCAGCCAGAAAGATGAAAACTCTGTTTAAAAAATACATCGACTTTGAGGAAAAGCATGGAACTCCCGAAGGAATATGTCGGGTTCAAGATTTGGCCCTTAAGTACGTCGACAAAGAATGTAATAAAGATTCCGCTTAGTTTTTTTCTAATCCCTAGAGCGATATCATTGAATTTTTAATATTAAAGAAAAATCGTTTCAATCCACTGATTTAATTACTGTCACACGCACCGGGAAGGTAAGAAGAAATTTCAGAAAAACGATCGTGAAGTTTGCATCGAAAAATATATTGTTTATTCATTATTTTAATAATTAATTAACTCGTTGCAATTTTTCTAGTAAATTTACTTTCCGAATGGCGAAGAAAACTTTCTCGTTATTGTCGCCAAACCCTGCATGCAAATTTTAGGCTCTGCTGTGAAAAAATAATGAATTTTCGTTGCATTTCAACGAAGCAAACTTCAACATCGTCCAATACATTCGATTATTCATTTTTCAAATATTTATTTGTGTCGTTTATGAAAGACGAAGTACATTTTTCGAAACAGAAAGTTTTTAATCAAAATTCCACAAAATTCGTTATTAATGTCTGCGAATTTTTTCTTCTGGATCCAAAAATGCGAAATTTTCTTTTCAATTTATCGTTCGAAGAAACTCGAGCCTCTGAACAAATTTTCGTTGTTTTCCTGTCCCCAGAAAGAGCGAGCAATTTCATTCCGTTCGATCGACGTAACTTTCCAAAAGAAAGAAAAAAATGGCCCATTGCACGTCCATGTATCGAGAGAATTTGAATTTTCGCTGCGTTTGGCGCGACGAAGCACGCGCATGCGCCGCACTTGACAAACCTCCCACTCTCGAGGCTGCACGACGCCCTCGCGCACGCCGCCGTGTGTTGGTAGCCGAACTGCAAGAGCATGCGTTTTTTCATGCCAGTGTTCACGTTTCGGTCAAGGTATTCCCGTATAAGCGTATAAGTAGTCGATGCCACTTTTTTTAGTCTCGTCCCCACAGCGATGTTTGATTGCCGGTAATGCGCTAGCGCAGAATGAGCGCTACCGAAGCTTCGCGTTCGCGAGTGACTGAATAATGATTAATAAGACGAAAATCGGCAGTTTTATTGCGGCGGAACTAAGCTGTCGCCATATTGTTTGTTCGCAAGTTAATTGCGAGTCAGTGGTGAAAAAAAAGGGACTTTTTCAACGTTCCAAGGGACAGAGTACGTGTTTGTCTAATTTTCTCAGCGAAAAGGTAAATATATACATATATATAAATCGAATGCACGCGTTTGCTCGGAATGTCGATGCCGCGATTAAAATCGTTGCAAAGTTCACGGGTGGGAGTTAAAAATCGAAATCATGAAATTCACGATCGCGAGTGACGTGAAGAACAAACAATCGTTGTACGAAAATTCCATCGTAAATGGATGGCACGGAACTACTGCTGCCTCGCCATAAGTGGCGACAGGCTAAAACGCGGAGCAGGGGTCAGCAGTTGCATTAATAGAAAGTTGAGCGTTAAGTAGTTACGGCCCAGCAGACGATAAGTGGAAAAGGAAATTCCACGGAACTGAACTAGCGCGTACAGGAAATTAAAGAGTCGTGAGTAGACCGGGAAATTCCACTTAAAACGGCCACGAAAACGTTGCATAGTTTCTACGCGTTTTTCCGTTTTATTGATATGATTCGATGCGCGGAGGTTATAAACGTAGAAAAAAAGGAATTTATGGGAATCGAGGAAAGTTTACGAAAATAGAGCCTGCCGGAGAATCGATCGCGAGAGCGAGTCGTAAAAATAAAAACAATGAGCAAAGGTACGTAGCGAAAGGAAGAATGAAAAAAAAAAGTCTGTGCGGAGCAGCGCACGAGGCGAATGAGTAAATTTGACTTTTCATCCCGGCTCGGTTGAGACTCATTGCACGAAAACACGCGACCTATCTTTCTCCCCCTTTTTCCGTTTTTCCAACGATGCCCGCACGAAAAATCGGAAATATTTATTCTCGCGCGCGCTCGAGCCCTCTCGACCCCTCCGCCGCGCGGGCTTCGCTCCAATGACGTCATCGTATTAGCAGTCAGTCGGGAGATGGACGGCGAGCAAGCAGCACCGCACCAGCCACGAGCTGCTGGCCTCCAATCGCTACTCTTCCCGTTTCTTTGCCACTGATTTTCTCCGAATCTCGAAAACATCGAAATAACAGGAAAAAACAAAGAAAAACGAAATCGCGCACGCGCGGTTTACCGACTTTTCAAATTTTCCGTAAACAGACTTTCTCCAAATGCAAATATTCATTGAAATGACGATTTATCCCACCGGAAACATCGTGTCAACTCAATAGACAGCGCAGCAACACACACGAACAAGAAAGAAAGAGAAAAAGTTTTTTTTACGAGGTGAGCGATAGCTTTCTCGTCTCTCAAGTATTTTAATCGGCCAGTCACGCGCCTCGGCCGCGTAGTCGCGAGAGACCGCGCGCGCTTAACCTCCAAGCCTCCTTCATCTCCCAAGAATTTTTCTTTCCTCGACGACGTGGGCGTGTAGGTTATACGTGTCTAGCTTACGAAGCGTAACTCTCCGATCATTCTCCATGAATTACAAGCGATTTTCGTGTCACGAAGTTTCGTTTTTCTTCGATATTTTCCCTCTGACCAAAAAAACATCGACGGATTCTCTCGACTCTGCGTTTTCGACGTTTGTTTACGCGCGACCAAAACAATTCTCCGGAAAGAATTCTCATTCCTCGAAACGCACCCAAATAGTTGGAAGAAAAATCGTTTTTTTTTCTTTCGTTTCCTAGAAATTATCACGTTGAGTCACTGGCAAGTCGTTTTTTTTCTTCGACAGCCTCGAAGGCGACGATTTAGTAAAATCGATGAAAAAAAACGTTGAAACGAATGCAAATAAATAAATAATAAACACCATAAACGAATAAATAAATAGAGCGATAAAAATTTAGCAAATTGGGTTTCGTTTCGATGTTTCTAACCTCAAAATTACTGGTCGCGTTTTATTACAAATTCAGACGTTAAATAATTCGAGATGTCGAAGTTTGCATCGTTGGAATGCGACGAATTTGTATTTTTTCTCCAGCAGATCTCAAGATTCTTATAAAATATTTAGTCAGGACAATAAATCGATATTTTTTATCGATCCAGACCCAAAATCGATACGAAAATTTTCATAATTTTGGAAATTGAACAAAAAATTAATAGAAATCTTTTTTTTCGGTTTTTCGACGATTCAGTCTCATGAATTTCGTTGCATTCCAACGATAAACACTCGAACCTCGTTTTTTTGTGATTCTCTTTGAATAGAACGAAACTAACAATTCGCAGCGCGTTATCAAAATTACTGGTCGCGTTTTATTACAAATTGGGAAATTGGTTTTATTAGAAATTTGGTCAGGACAATTAATCGATATTTTTTATCGATCCAAACCCAAAATCCATACGAAAATTGTTACAATTTTCGAAATTGAACAAAAAATTAATAGAAATCTTTTTTTTCGGTTTTTCGACGATTCCGTCTCAAGAATTTCGTTGCATTCCAACGATAAACACTCCGACCTCGTTTTTTTGTGATTCTCTTTGAATAGAACGAGATTAACAATTCGCAGCGCGTTATCAAAATTACTGGTCGCGTTTTATTGCAAATTGGGAAATTGGTTTTATTAGAAATTTGGTCAGGACGATAAATCGATATTTTTCATCGATCCAGACCCAAAATCGATACGAAAATTGTTACAATTTTGGAAATTGAACAAAAAAATAATAGAAATCTTTCTTTTTTGTGTTTTTCGACGATTCATTCTCATGAATTTCGTTGCATTCCAACGATAAACACTCGAACCTCGTTTTTTTGTGATTCTCTTTGAATAGAACGAGATTAACAATTCGCAGCGCGTTATATCGAATCTTTACATCGTAAATCGTGTGTTCCGAAGCACGTTTGCACTTGTCGGAGCTACATCGCTATGATTTTCAACGTATAGGAATGCGGATTTAGAGACTCGCGTGTTTGTGCGGACTGTGTACACTCGTATACACATTTATAACTAAGCTCAAATATAGTTGCTCGCACCTTTCTCGCTCTCGACTATATTTCCAACTGCGACGCGGTGGCGGCAGCTATTAAAATCCGGAAGAAGTTTCTCGTATCGTTACTAAATTTCGAGTACTATTTCATTGAGCAGCTGCGAGCCAAAAAATAATTCTTGGCGGACTTTCGAGTCTCGAAAAATCTCGAAATGTCGGGCGAAAAATATTTTTCTCAATTATTATCATTCGTTTAGCAGTTATTTGGATATTCGGCGACGCCGCGTCGAGATTTAATGCACAGCGAGTTCGCAACGTTGATATTCAACGAAAAATAATTTTTATTAATTAAAATTAATTTTTTGAGTAATTTTGAAAACAAAAAAAATATTTTTGCGCGACGCGAAATTTTTGGGATTATTAAAAAAAAAAAAACGTTTTGTCGAACGTATCGAACGAAATATCGATCTTTTCCAACGGAATTTTCGTGTACGATGTTTTCTTAGTTTCTTTCTGTGAAGCATCGTTCTCGTGGCTTCGGCCCCCCATCTGTCAATGGTCACGAGACCCACCACAGTCGCGAGTACGTAGCAAAAAAGTAGCGCAGCAGCAGAGGGCGGCAATACACCAGATTTCTTCCCCTTCGGACTCTCACAACTTCTGCCACTTATTCTACATCCACACGCAACTCACGCACACGCCTTATCGATCACACGTTTTACCTTCTCTTCCTGCTACACCTTTTTCTCCCTTGTCATTCATCGTTCCCACTCGCTCTGACCGTGTCGCCCACACTGCTGCTGCTTCTGCTGCTGCAATACACTCGGTTTTACTCTCGTTCACTATTCCATGTACGAGGAGGAGTAAAAATTACGAAGCTGAAGTTCGCAGCGTTGGAATGCAGCACTGAAAAGAAAATTTTGTTGGAAAAGATCGATATTTCGTTCGATACGTTCGACTAAACGTTTTTTTTCCAATAATCCCAAAAATTTTGTCATTGCGGCAAGAAATATTCTAGAAAATCTCTTCGGAAGCTAATTTTTGTCGTTCCAATCGTAAATTTTGCTGACGATTTCATTAGAAACAAAATTTACTGCCAAAATGACGAAAACTTTGAAATTATCAAACAAATATTGAGTTTTTCGTATTCAACAAAATATCGACGATTTTTAACCAAATTTTCGTTGGAAAAGATCGATATTTCGTTCGATACGTTCGACTAAATGTTTTTTTTCCAATAATCCCAAAAATTGTGTCATTGCGGCAAGAAATATTCTAGAAAATCTCTTCGGAAGCTAATTTTTGTCGTTCCAATCGTAAATTTTGCTGACGATTCCATTAGAAACAAAATTTACTGCCAAAATAACGAAAATTTTGAAATTATCCAAAAATATTTAGTTTACCGTGTTCAACGAAATATCGACGAATTCGATTTTATTGTTTTTTTGTAAAAAAAACACAATGGGAGGGAGGGAGAGCTCAATACGTATTTCCGAAAATATAAACAACGGAAATACATTCAAGTAAATATTTCACTCTAAAAATAAAATGAAGAAACGTTTTTTTTTTCTTTTTTTTTCAATTTTCCGTACACACTGGTGCAGTTTGCAGCTGAGACAACCTCGTGACTCACTTGAGGTCGTCACTGATCGCTCCCATACATGGTGGGAAATACGAACGCTTGTGCATTTAGTCAGCGATGTAAACGCACGCGCAAATATTTATTTACCAATGAGAATTATCGAGGAAATATATTTTCGAGGGAAAACGTATTCGCAGCTCGTTACAGTCAGCAAATTCGTTTCGTTCTTCTTTTTCTAATTTTCCTAAAAGTTTGCAGTTGGTTTGACATTTTATTTTTATCAAAATTTCTTTTTTTTTCAATTTGTTCGAAAAAAATGAAGAAAAAAAAAGTTTTCTTTTTTTTTAGACAGAAAGTTCGTGACGACGATTTTAATCTCATGTAAATTTTTATTGTTTTTTTATTTGTTACGTATTGTTTGAAATTTTTGGACTCGTTTCTTTTTCGGATTTGCTATATTTTTGTAAAAAATAGAAATTAAAAAAAGGAAATGGTGAGGGAGGAGGCACGTGCGTTGCGTAAAAGCTTCAATGTCGTGTATTTGTCGGGCTCCCTTTCTCTCCCTTCTCTCGTAACGAGGCTTATCCCTCCGTTGGCATATTACGTAAAGCTGACGAGCATTGTTGAGAATGTCTGATGGAACGGTGAATATTTATTTGAATCGCACGACCAGACGAATTCCATGAATCGACATCGCTTATTAAATCGTAAATAGAATTAATTTTTTTACATTAATTGCGTGGAAAAAGGACACGCGATTTATTGACACGACCGGAGGTTCGTTTCCCATTAAGAAAATTACACAAATCCAGATTTTTCTTGGCTAGAGATTCAAACGAAACTCCGTATCTCTACAAATTTTTTTGTAAATTCATCGAAAAGAATAGTCGCGTTGCAGAATAAAGTTTCTTGAGAGAAACTGCTGAGAAGAAGCAGAAACAATTATTTCCATCAGTTATTCAAAAATACTAGAAAATTACACGAGTTCATTTTTTTTTTTAGCTAAAAATTGAAAAAAACTTCGTATTTATACAAATTTCATTAAAATATCCATCGAAAAAGGAACCACGTCGAAGTTTGCATCGATGGCAACGAAACTTCGTTTTTTCTTCATCATATCTTGAGATTCTTACTCAATATTTCGTCCGGACAATAAAGAGATTTTTTAAAAAGATTCAAACCCAAAATCTTCACGAAAATTGTCATGGTTTTTAAAATTAAACAAACAATTGTTCACAAATAATTAATCGATTAAATAATTCAATAAAATACATTTTTCGTTGGACGCCAGAGTTGCAAACTTCAGCGTCACGAAAAAGATTGTGACGTTGCAGGAAAAAATGTCTCTCAAGAGAAATGAAAGAATTATTTCGATCAATTATTTTTAAAAAATACTTCGTGGCTTAAAATCGATTAATTTGACGTTTATTTTACTCTTTGTTTTTCTTTCGATCGTTAAAGAAAAAGTATGCGTAAGAGAGAAAGAAATTGCCGAGTCGTACGTCATCGATTCCGTGCATGGCATTCTAGTGTCTGAAAATATACTGTCCGTTACTACTTGCTATTTCTTTCGAACCGGTCATCGATCTCTTTCGTCCGATTCTCTTGAATTATTTTACGATCCTCAGTCCTCGTTGCTGCTGCTCACAACAATTTTCTTTTATTTTTCCATGGAAAATGGATTTTTTATTCTGCTAATTAAATTAGAACGCTCGACCATTCATAACCGAGCTCTGCAGTTGAATTTTTACACTCGTAGTAGCTCGTGAAATAATAAATGTAGCAAAAAATTGCGAGCGTACAATTTTTACGAGAATCATTACGACTCGTGATCCAAAAATCGTAAAATATTCGTGAAATTAAGAAAAAAATGTTTATTTTTATTTTTTTATGAACCAATTTTGTTTATTAATCAAAATTTCGTCAAATTCGCTTGAAAAATATTCGAAAAAATTGAAGCGTTGTCCGGGAAGTTAATTTCATTCAGAATCGAGGTCGAAAAAATATCGAGAGTAAAAAATCGAATAAAAATCCGAATAATGCTCCAAAAATATCGAAACGGGTCAAACTCTCACATTATTTCATCGTAGATTACTAAGATTTATAGAAACTTTCGTTCCGCACAATTGAATCTCGCATTTCAAAGTTAATCGTAATAAAAAAAACTTGGGAAATATTCAAAAATGTGAAGGACATTCGTGAGAAGAGAAAAGCAAAACGCGCGAATAACAAAGCAGAGCATCGAGTCGGTTGAACGGTTCAAATTTTACGATTTTTCGAATTTTACAAAAATTAGAGTTTTTCAAAAAATCGTCCAACCGCTCCAATTTTTGCTAATTTTCTAAAAATTTGTGTCAAAGTCTCTACTTCCTCTTTACTTTTTAGAAAAGTGGTCGAAATTATTTTCAAAAATACGAATTTTACGGCGTTTTGAAATTTACGCGAATTTGGAGATTTATTAATAATTTTTTTTTGATAATTATATTCAAAAATGTGAAGGATATTCGAGAAGAGAAAAGCAAAACGCAAATAACAAGGAGAGCATCGAGTCGGTTGAACGGTTCAAATTTTACGATTTTTCGAATTTTACAAAAATTAGAGTTTTTTAAAAAATCGTCCAACCGCTCCAATTTCTGATAATTTTGTAAAATTTTGTGTCAAAGTCTCTACTTCCTTTTTACTTTCTAGAAAAGTTGTCGAAATTATTTTCAAAAATACGAATTTTACGGCATTTTGCAATTTACGCGAATTTGGAGATTTATTAATAATTTTTTTTCAATAATTAAGACACGTGCTCCCCTGCACGTGTTTTTTTGTTTTATTTTTTACTAAATTCAGTTTCGAATTAAAAAAATCGTCAATGAGTAGAAAAATATTTTTGGTTGCATTCGCGCGAACCTCGCGAACTAGAGCTGCCCATACATCGAACGCTGCACATTGAAAACGAAGTAGAATCGATGCGAACCGCGAGGTTCTCGCACCAGAGTTCTCGCGGCCTTGCAAAAGCAGCGCTTGGTGTATATAGTCGAGCTCGATGGCTCGGAATTCTCCCTACTGCGCGGTGTGCACACCGCGTTATTGTCGACCTTGGTGACGACGACCAAGGTCCTACTCTTTAAACGGGTCATATTCCAGAAGCGAACTGACGACGACGACGACGACGAGCTCACGGTTACGAAATGCGAGAGACGTGAGGGCACGAACAACGAGCATATATACGGATATGCCCGTGTCTATGTAACACTCGTCATCTGCATAAATCCATAAACTATTGTCCGATGGACTTGTGCCGAGTCCAAAAGCTGACGAAGAGAAATGAACAAAAAAAAAAACAAAAAAAACAAAAACAATTATTCACGCGCTACTGAAAATGAAATTTTATTGGAAAAGATCGACATTTCGTTCGATACGTTCGACTAAACGTTTTTTTTTCAATAATCCCAAAAATTGTGTCCCTGCAGCAAGAAATATTTTAGAAAATCTCTTCGGAAGCTAATTTTTGTCGTTCCGATCGTAAATTTTGCTGACGATTTCATTAGAAACAAAATTTACTGCCAAAATAACGAAAACTTTGAAATTATCCAAAAGTATTTAGTTTACCGTGTTCAACTAAATATTTCGACGATTTTTAACAAAATTTCATTTTCACTGCGAGGATAAAAAATTGCTTGCGTTACTGGGGGACTCGATTACGTTGAACTAAACGTTTTTTTGAATAATTACAAAAATTGTGTCATTGCAGCAAGAAATATTTTAGAAAATCTCTTCGGAAGCTAAATTTTGTCGTTCCGATCGTAAATTTTGCTGACGATTTCGTTAGAAACAAAATTTACTGCCAAAATAACGAAAACTTTGAAATTATCCAAAAATATTTAGTTTACCGTGTTCGACTAAATATTTCGACGATTTTTAACAAAATTTCGTTTCCAGTGCGTCACAAAAAAGTTTTAAATCCATCGATATAGTTTTTTGCATAATAAAACGTTCGATGCTTCTGGGAGGATGTGTAGAATTTTGAAAAATGGAATACAGAAATTTTGGGCTGTTTTTTTTGTGGAAAAATGAATTTTTGTAATTTTTATTTGAACGAAACGAAAGTTTTGTACTTATTGTCAAATTTCATGAATTTTCGAGTTGTGTTGGTACGGAAATTATTGATTTTGTTTGGGGCAAATGCAAGTGCAACGTTGCAGGCTGCATTCGATGGCAAAAAAGCTTTTAATAGAATGCTCGTCTAAAAATAGCGATCCAGACTGTGTGTTTGAGGCTCAAGGCTCAAAAAACAGTGCGAGTCTCGATCCTCTTAAGGGGTTATATACAGTTGGAAGGCCAAAAAAACTCGTTTTTTTACGAATTTTTCCCGGATAGGGATTTTATTTGACGAGGAAAAGCATGAGGAAGTAAATGGGGTGTCATCTTTCAACTCTCTATCGCTGTTTTTTATTTGACAAAATATTGCTTCAGAGAGCTCCTGTAGTTGATCTCTTGTAGGTCCGCTAAAGAAAGGCGTCTCGCGGTAACCATGAAATCTCCCGTTTGGATCAGCTGAAATTAAAAAACCAAAGAGATTCGTTTAGTGGATAGATGAATGCTGGGATTGGACGTAGGAATACTTGAAATTTCCAATTTTGATGAAATGGCGGCTCCTCAAAGACGAAATTTCAATTTTTAACCAAATTTTGGTCGTTCAATGGTTCAAAAAAAATAGAAATAATTCTCGGAAATCTTATTCCTACGTCCAATCCCAGTAGAATATATCTGAGAAAGTTGTGTCAAAATTGCAGACCGATCGGTTGAGCCATTTTTGAGAAATCGTGGTTACCGACTTTGAAAACATCGTTTCGAGATAAACGCGTTCAAAGTTTCAAAAGTGGTGAACACATGGATAAAAAATTTTTTTTCCAACTTACAAGGAGTCATCTATTCCAGGGTCACAAGATGTTCCCTCTGCATCATCAGCAGCTTCCAAGTTGTCGAATTGCAGTCGTCGGCGAACCATTCTTCCTTCGCGTGTGCGCTCATGCGCTCTTAAAATGGAGATCGCGACGCGCTCTGCATCCTCTTTTTCGGCATAGGCATGAGCATTGGTTTTTCGGTGGCCATTCGCGTGCATGAATGAATGTTTTTGACGATCATATCGTACGTACCTTGCATCACAAAAGCTGGCATGTCTATCAATCCACAAAATTTCGCTGCACCTTTCAATCCTATTCCGAGAGTTCTCATCACAAATAAAAATCGTCTGTTTATCGCGTAAGAATGTTTGATGAATGGACAAGAGTTTATGGCTCGGGGATCGCACTTATCACACAGAATGACGATTTTAAAACCGAGTCCTCGTTGTGCAGCTGATTGGAGTTGCACTTTCCCTTTGCAAGTTTTACACTGGACGTATTCACTTATCGCTGCGAAGACCGTTATAAAATTGAAAATGCGATATTCAACGGAGGAATCACGAGGAACTAAGATCTCCTTCTGATTTTTCAATTTTTTCGCGGACTTACTGAAGCTACTTTCATCGGCCTCGACTGTTTGTGGATTGTAGGATTGTTTTCGCTTTTTCTCTCATGACAGTCGCGTCTTGTTGGATAGTATTCGTTGTCTGGTACACTTGTAAGGCATTTTTATTCGCAAAACTACGAAAACGGAGTAAAATTTGAACGCACGACCTTACACTGTGGCAGAGCTGGTTCGACTGTCAAAATTCCTTTTTTCGGTATAAGAAATGACCACGCTTAGCTCTCGCCTATACCATGTATGCAAAGACAATGAAAAGGGTCACCTCAGGTACGCGGGCTACAACACCGCTACCGCTCGGGCCGTTCGGAGCGCGCATACTTTGTAACGCTCCAAGCGTCCTTTCAAGTACGCATGTATCTCTACGAATATTTGCTGTATCGCTTCGAAAATTTCAGAGAATCTTTTTGAATATATGTACACTCCAAAAATGCAACAAAAAAAAATCGATTTTTTGAAATTTGCAATTAATCATAAAGTGGCATGTAACTCCGACATTACTTGCTGGATTGATTTGAAATTTTCAGAGAATGTACTCAAATGTATGTACATTCTGAAAACGCCATAAAAGAAAAATCGATATTCTGAAATTTCCAACTGTATATAACCCCTTAAGCTACACGACGTTTTCAAATATTGTCTTGACCTTCCAACACGCGAAACACTACCGAACGAGATATTCGGTCAAAGGTATCGTTGCATCTGCAACACAACAATATTCGACGTTGAAAAGTTTATCTCCTTGGAACGAAAAACATATTTCTTATCAATTACCTCGTTCCCATTTTTCTCTAAAAATTCAGGATATTAGTTCCAACCCTTCCGAATAAGAATATCGAGGGAAAAATTCTTAATCCAATTTTCAAAGCGGCGAAAAAAAATCAGCAAAGTCGCGATCGGGGTCATTTTGACCCCGGCTGACCGCACAGTGTTAATAATTATTTCAGTAAATTAATAAATATGTATAAATAAATTAATACAATAAATTTTTTATAAATATATTATTATTAATAATAATAAATAATACAAATATGTTATTATAAATAATAATAAATAATATAAATATATTATTATAAATAATAATAACAATTAAAATAAATAAATATTTATTATAAATATTAATATTTATAAATATAAATTTATAATTATAAACAATAATAAATAATATAAATATATTATTATAAATAATAATAATAATTAAAATAAATAAATATTTGTTATAAATATTAATATTTATAAATATAAATTTATATAAATTATATAAATATAAATTTATAATTATAAATATTAAAAATAAATAAATAAATAAATAAATTTATAAATAAATATAATATAAAAATATATACAAATATGAAAATGAATGTGTATACAAAGACGTGATGTGGAAATGTTGGTATTTTTCAGTAACCAAGATCCGGTAGGAAGATTGGAATAATTGTAAAGTGAAGAGTAAAGGGATAAAAAGAAGAAAAAAGAGAGAAAGGCAAGAAGTGCCTGCTGAAACGGGTGAGACTCGTGGGTGCAATGTCGTATCATCGTGGCGGTCATTCGGGTGCCGTCGCAGTTTCATACAGTACAATGTCGCCATTGTCACCGATTCGACGTTATTCCGGTAGTGCCGGTAGCGGCACCAGCGTAACTTCCGGTACAAATGGCACTAGCAGCTCGGCATACTCCAATTATCGTTCGACTACGCCTTCGAATACTGGCAACGAACGTAACGGTGGTTATTACACGTCCGCAACAAACGTTGGTCATCGAAATAGCAGCTTCAGCTTGTCACGGCCTCCAGACACATTAAGACGAGTCGGCTTATCACCTGCGAGGTAAGTCACCGTTCCTCTCTCTCTTTTTACTAACCCATGTCCGGAAATAACGTTCGAACTTTATTTCACGAAAAAAAAATCGAGAAACAACAAAAAAATTAAGAAAATCGAGAAAAAAAAAGAAAATAACGTTCCAACTTTATTTCACGAAGAAAATCGAGAAAGAAAAATGGGAAAATAACGTTCAAATTTAATTTCATGAAAAAAATCGAGAAAAGAAAAAGAAAATGATGTTCCAAATTTATTTCGTGAAGAAAATTGAGAAAAGAAAAAGAAAATAATGTTCCAAATGTATTTCATGAAAAAAAAACGAGAAACAACAAAAAAATGGAGAAAATGGAGAAAAAAAAGAAAATAATGTTCCAAATTTATTTTACGAACAATATCGAGAAAGGAAAACAAGAAAATAACGTTCAAATTTAATTTCATAAAGAAAATCGAGAAAAGAAAAAGAAAATGATGTTCCAACTTTATTTCATTAAGAAAATCGATAAAAAAATGAAAAATTATAAAAAAATAATTTAAAAAAACGAGAAAGAGTGAAAGAAAAATCGCAAAACTTGCAGTTGAGTTTGCATCGTTGGAATGCAACGAAATTCTTGTATTACGAGGACAACGATTAATTTTTTGCCACCAAAGTTCGCAACGTTGAGATCCAACGAAAAATCCAATTTTCTATCAATTTTTTGTTCAATTTTCAAAATCATAACAATTTTACCATTTTTTACTTTGGATCCCGAAAAATATGCAGAATAAACGAAATTTCGTTGCATTCCAACGTTGCCAACTCCTTGCCTTTCTTTCTCGACAAACTCCTTAAATTTGCTTCGTTTTGTACCCAAACAATGCGACGCCCCAGATCGACGATTATTACCGACCAATAAACACTAAAATCACAAACTCATTCACGCGGAGAAAAAATCGCGAGGGTCACACATTCAATAAACCTTCAGAGAGTTCTCGTAATAAGAAAAAAAAAAAAACGTCTGTCACGCCGTCGTCGCGTATATAAATGCGAAGCTTTACACGTGTTCGTACAAATAAAGGGACGAAATATAAAAAAAAGAGAGAAAACGTAATGCAGGGAAAGAGAGACGAAGGGTTTATAAAAGCGTCAACAGACGTCCTTTGTGATTTTTCAACGACGGTGCTTAACAATGATCCAATTACCATTGGTGTTGCCAGAGTACGTACCCCTTCCCCCTCCTCAGACTTTTCTATGAATGGTACGACACTGCCAAGGTGTTTGCTGCTCCATGACTATGATCTGGGCTACGAGAGAGAAAAAAAGAGAGAGAGAGAGACAAAGAAATATGAAAAGAAATGGCGAGAGGAGTTTGGAGTCTGCACACCGCAGATCGTGGCCCAGAAACGTGTCACTGGAGAATGGAAGAGAGACAGAAAAATAGAAGCTCGTAGGGTTGCAAGAAATTCACCAAAAGGGTGCCAACAAGACTTGCCCTTAGTGGCCTAGGTCAAAGCTCACTCAATTCCATTACTGACGTACAAAAAAATAACTCGTTCGTCTCTTTATACTGCTCGAGTGACAAACCCATTTTCGTTGCCTCTGCAAATTCTAGAAAATCTCATTTCCAACAGAAATTATCAGGAGGGAGCTGGCGACGTTGGGATTTAACGAAAAATACGTTTTTTTTATTAATTTTTTGTTCAATTTTGAAAACCATGAGAATTTTCGTAAATATTTTGGATTTGAATTAAAAAAAAAAAATAACTCGTTCGTCTTTATACTGCTCGAGTGACAAACCCATTTTCGTTGCCTTTGCAAATTCTAGAAAATCTCATTTCCAACAGAAATTGTCACGAGGGAGCTGGCGACGTTGGGATTTAACGAAAAATACGGTTTTTTATTAACTTTTGGTTCGATTTTGAAAAACATGACAATTTTCGTGAAGATTTTGGGTTTGAATCTTTTTAAAAAATCGTTTTATCGTTCGGACGAAATATTGAGCAAGAATCTCAAGATCTGATGAAGAAAAAACGAAGTTTCGTTGCCATCGATGCAAACTTCGACGTCGTTCCTTTTTCGATGGATATTTTAATGAAATTTGTATAAATACGAAGTTTCTTTCAATTTTTAGCTAAAAAAAAAATGAACTCGTGTAATTTTCTAGTATTTTTGAATAACTGATCGAAATAATTGTTTCTGCTTCTTCTCAGCTGTTTCTCTCAAGAAACTTTATTCTGCAACGCGACTATTCTTTTCGATGAATTTTCAAAAAAATTTGTAGAGATATGGAGTTTCGTTTGAATCTCTAGCCGAGAAAAATATGGATTTTTGTAATTTTCTTAATGGGAACCTCCGGTCGTGTCAATAAATCGCGTGTCCTTTTTTCCACGCAACCCAAACAATCGCACGAGCATATTTTCAAAACGAGTTAAAAAAAATAATTTGAACAGTAAAAATAAAATGAAAAAAGTAAAAATAAAATTAGAAATCAAAATCCAATTTAAAGAGAGAGAGAGAGACGATGGAATTGAGTAGACCAGATGGCAGTCGGTCAAGGTTGGTGGTTGACCGAGTTTACACGTGGGTCGTATCCATTCGAGCTTGTCCATATAATATACAGTCTTCAAACGTCGCATTGTCGAGATAATGCAAAGAGCCTTTGCGGGATATAATTCTTTGTTGTCATTCTTATTTCTTTTTTTTTCTTTTTTTTTTTTTTTTTCTAATTCCCCATTCGTAAATACCAGTCGACAAAAAATTTCTAGCTTGGAACGAGACTATCAGAGAGACAAGACGAACTCGTCGAACGAGTGTCTACCGCACAAGGGAAACATTAGCCGCTTAAATAGTCTGTAGCTCTTCGGACCCTCGGTCTCTTCATTTTTCTCGTATTTGATTTTCCTCCACCTCCGGACACGATCTCTGAACTCTCTTCCCGTTGAGATCGCTTCCAAGGGGATTCGGTGTTTGCGTATATAGCTTGACACGATTTTTTACTGCCCCTTGCTTATTCTCGGGAGGTGAATAATTTGCCTGGCCGATGAGAGAGCCTCGCAACGACCCTCTCTCATCCTCGTCGTCCTCGAGGTCACGACCTGGAACTATACGCCACTCACTACCCTGTAATATCCTCTCTTGGGTGTGTGTGTGTGTTGTGCCTCTCGACTTGTGCCCCTTGTCCCACCTGCCCTGCTCCATTCTCCTTCTTACCAGCCTTTCGTATCCACTGGCCCGAGAGAGATATCGCTCTGAATCAAGCTCGCCAAACACGTTCTAATTTTTCGGGACGTTGAAGTTTCCATCGTTGGAATGCAACGTCATTTTTTGTTTATTTCTTTAGCAGAGCTTGAGATTTTTATTTAATATTTCGTTGGGACAATAACATTTTCGGTGTGATTGAAATTTCATTTTTTTTAGTTCACTAAAAATGAAAATTCATACGATTTTAAAGGTTGCATCGTTGGAATGCAACGAAATTTTTTGTTTATTCCTTTAGCAGAGCTTGAGATTTTTATTTAATATTTCGTTGGGACAATAAAATTTTCGGTGGGATCGAAATTTAATTTTTTCTATTTCACTAAAAATAAAAATTCACACGATTTTGGAGGTTGCATCGTTGGAATGCAACGATATTTTGTTTATTCCTTTAGCAGAGCTTGAGATTTTTATTAAATATTTCGTTGGGTCAAAAAAATTTTCGGTGTGATCAAAATTTCATTTTTTTTTATTTCACGAAAAATGAAAATTCACACGATTTCGAAGGTTGCATCGTTGGAATTCAACGAAATTTTGTTATTTCTTGAGCAGAGCTTCAGATTTTTATTAAATATTTCGTTGGATCAAAAAAATTTTCGGTGGGATCAAAATTTCATTTTTTTTTATTTAATTAAATTTTTTATTTCACTAAAAATGAAAATTCATACGATTTTGAAGGTTGCATCGTTGGAATGCAACGAAATTTTGTTATTTCTTGAGCAGAGCTCGAAATTTCTATTCAGAATTTATAATTTCTTACGAAAAAACGATGAAATGTGAAAAAGAAAAGAATTTCTCGAAATTGTTGATTCCCGACAACGTTGGAATCAGCCAACCGGATGTATCGATCATGGCGAATCCCTCGAACCAAAGAATTCTCTTCGGGTAAGCAATTTATCCAGCAGAATTTCTGCCTCCCACCAATGGCAAAGCCATAAATTGCTTTTTATCGATTTATCAGTCAGTCCAAGTTGCTCTTTTCAACAAGCACTGCGGCATCGCGAGTATTTTCTTTACAAATTTTCCTCCAACTTTGTATATTTTCGTTCTATCAATCTTTTCAACATGCAAATCGTACTCGACGATGATGCAAAGTTCCATTCTCCGAAAAAAAATCTCTGAGAATCGAATGACGTTGAAGTTTGCACACTGGCAACGAAATTGGGTTAAAAATCTTCGATAATTTGTTGTAAAACTTAAAACTAAATATTTTTCGATAATTTCAAAATTTTCGTTATCTTGGCAGTTTATTTTTTTTCTAACGACAAAAATTTGCTTCCGAAGAGACTTCCTCAAATATTTCTTGCCGCAGGGACACAATTTTTTGAATTATTAAAAAAAAAAACAACAAAAAACAGAAAATTTCGTTTTCACCGCATCGTTGCAATGCAACAGAATTTTTTTTTCTCCAGCAAAGCTCATTATGCGAATGCAGAATATTTTTGCCGCCCAAAAAGAATATCGGCTCGAAAAATTTGAATGATTCTGAAAATTTAACAAAACATCGAGAAAAAAAAAAGAAAAAATTCGTTGCATTCGTGCGAACTTGAACGTCACGCCGAAAATCGATATCAAACGCGAAAGAAAGAAAAATACGATCGCGGAAAAGCGCGACCGTCGGGAAAGTGGCTCATTTTTTTAATTTTTCTTTTTTTTTACTTGATTCTCCCCTCGTCGTCACTTGCGACTGACTCACGTGGTCGCGCGGGAGTATAAAGTGCAGCAGATCTAAAGTGCGAGGGACGCGAGGTTTGCGACTCGCGAAAGTCCGCGCGCGGCGTATACAGTCGTCGGAAGGTTGCACGACGAAAAAGGGGGCGGAAAACGCGCTAGGGCTCGTCCCACTTGATATATAAACTGCTATGGGCAGCAATGCGGCGCGGGTGTTCTATCTGCGATGCAGATTGTAGGCCACACACCAAACTGCAAGCAAAACTCTTGTGCACAGTGGTGCATAGCGTGGCAGCAGCTTGGTCGCGAGTATATAAACGCGCGACTCGCTGCTTCCGATTGATCGCTTTTGCGACCGCGTCCATTCCCTCTCTCCGTTCCCTTGTGTGTGGCTGCAACTTTTTCGCGCTCTCGCATTCAAACTGAAACGATGTTCAAGTTCGCATCGTTGGAATGCAACGAAATCGATCAAATAATTATTCAAAATATATTTTCGATTTTTTCTCGAGCAGAGAGTTCCATGATTTTCATTAAATATTTGGCCAGGACGATGAAACGTTCTCATACGGCGTACGAAACGATTTTCATGATTTCGTAATTTGAATAATTGATAGAAAAACGTATTTTTCGTTGAACCACATGAAACGGCGTTTCGCAACGTTCGGATGCAACGAAAAATACGTTTTTCTATCAATTATTTATTTAATTTCGAAAACCATGAAAATTTTCGTACCAATTTCTTCTTTGGATCCTAAAAAAATAGAATTTTATTGTCCTGACCAAATATTCAATAAAAATCCCGAGCGCTGCTCAAGAAAAAACGGAATTTCGATTTTTATTAAATATTTTTTTAGGATCCAAAGAAAAAATTGTCATGTTTTTCGAATTTAAATAAACAATTAATAGAAAAACGTATTTTTCGTTGAACCACATGAAACGGCGGTTCGCAACGTTCGGATGCAACGAAAAATGCATTTTTCTATCAATTATTTATTTAATTTCGAAAACCATGCAAATTTTCGTGCCAATTTTTTCTTTGGATCCTAAAAAAATATCGTTTTGTCGTCCTGACCAAATATTCAATAAAAATCCCGAGCTCTGCTCAAGAAAAAACGGAATTTCGATTTTTATTAAATATTTTTTTAGGATCCAAAGAAAAAATTGTCATGTTTTTCGAATTTTGATAAATAATTAATAGAAAAACGTATTTTTCGTTGAACCGCATGAAACGGCGGTTCGCAACGTTCGAAAGCAACGAAAAATGCGTTTTTCTATGAATTATTTATTTAATTTCGAAAGGAAATGAAAATTTTCGTACCAATTTTTTCTTTAGAGTCTAAAAAAATAGAGTTTTCTTGTCCTGACCAAAAATTGAATAAAAATCCCGAGCTCAGCTCAAGAGAAAACGGAATTTCGTTGCATTCCAACGATGCAAACTTCACACGCCACTAACGCAACGTACCAGCTGCAAAAAGAATCAGTAAAACTTACGCGCAAACAATAGTGACACTGACTCGAAAAAAAAACTGTTTCCGATCGCAGCTTCGGATTCAGCGACAGCCCGGAAAGGTTGAAGCACACACGAGAAAAGCCTGCCGTGTAGCAATAAGACGCGACAACAGAGAGTGTCGCGCGCGAGATAGTGAAGATATCGCGAAGCCCCCGAAAAATTGCATAACCCCTTAAAGCGAGTGCGGAGAGGAAGGAGCCCTTGGCCAGCGTGCCAGAAAGACAGCAGACCCAACGTCAAGTCGTCGCGCGATGCTGTCGTTTTTTTTCCTCCTTTCTATCTCAACCTGTACGTACACAATCGACACAGACAAACAACACAATCTCTAGGTCGATTTGCAACACGCCCTCGGCGCGGTTCCTCGTGTCACCCACACAACATTTCGCACACAAACAACGTCGCAAGTCACTCTCATACAAATAGAAACCATTGCTCACCCAAGTGTGTGTTTGTGTGTGTGTAAGAGAGAGAGAGGGAGAGAGAGGAATCCGAATTGCTAAACTCGAAAAGTTGTCTCTCTGTTTTTGCCAGGTCAGTCTACAACGAGTCGAGTTCGATAGTTGGATCGTCCTCGATAAGCGGGAGCGGTTTGAGATACAATTCGTCGTCGTCGTCAGCCTCTTCGTCGGCAGGCTCTTCGAGTTCGTCGAGTGCGTCGAGAGAGCGTCACAGTGCATCAGCGGTGAGCTCAATAACGACAGCGGCCGATTTGTACGCTTTGTATTCGCCGAGCACCTACATCCCGAAGATTTCGGGTTTTTCTTCGGCGAAAAGCTCCTCGACGAACGGCTCAACATCGAGCAACTGGAAATACTCATCCTTGGCCTCATCTTCCGGAGTATCTTCCAGTTTGCACGGCGGCGACGAGTACGATTCTTGCAGGGAACGACGCGATCGTTCCTACTCCAGCGAAACAACCTCCTCCTCCTCCGGAGGCCTCTGTCTCCCGAGCACCAAGAATCAAAACTCCGTTGGAACGAGCAACAACGAACGCTGGAAAACGAGACGCAGCCCCGCCGCCGGCGGTACCCGCTCGACCTCCAACTCACCCACCACCGGAAATGCCAACAACACCGAGGCAACCGCGACAATCGAGGTAACCCTAGACCCCGAAGAATCTCGCAGACAATCGATCGCTCATCGTCGTGCCCTTGATTCCGAGAAATACCATTTTCACGACCTGGACAACAACAACGCCCAATACGAGTCTTCGCTATCGATCCAACCGAGAATATCAAACGATCGTCTCCCCAACGATCAGTGCAATTATTTAGACACTCGTCGCAGACGAAAACGACTTAACCCCACTGAGGAATCTCTCGCTCGCCCCAATTCAACCTCCAACCATGAGCCATCTCACCTCAGACACGACCAGCACGACCTACCGGACGACCACGACCTTGACACACCACCTAAACACTCCGAGACGGTAGAACGACACAATCTCGATAATAGTGACGATAGTTGCGTTAGAGAAAGAGGCATTCTTAAAGGAGACACGAGAGATCGCGTCAAAGATCATCACCACCAGCGTAAACGTGCCAGCAGCCCGCAAACGAGCTTTCCCAACCAAACGAGAAACCATAAAAACGATTCCACCCTCAAAATAGCATCGCCCACTCGAGTTTCCCCAAGCTCCCAAATTTCCTCCTCATTAACTGAAAATCTCGAGACCCCAAACGTCAAAAGTCTCGAGAATCTCGATAAAATTGAAAATTTACAAATTTCCTTGGACCCAAAAGTCTGCGACGTTGACGAAGCTGGTGGTGTTGGTAATTGTCGTACTTCTGGTCGTCTCCTCGTTGTTATCGATGATAGTAGTGCAAATGCCGCTGATAATCATCGTAAAGCTTCCACGCAGACGTTGCCCACTCGAGTTTCCCCAAACTCCCAAATTTCCTCCTCATTAACTGAAAATCTTGAGAGCCCAAACGTCAAAAGTCTCGAGAATCTCGATAAAGTTGAAAATTTACAAATTTCCTTGGACCCAAAAGCCTGCGACGTTGAACAAGCTGGTGGTGTTGGTTTTTGCCGTACTTCTGGTCGTCTCCTCGTTGTTGTTGATGATTGTAGTGCAGACGCCGTTGATAATGATCGTAAAGCTTTTACGCGGACTAAGTTACCCACTAACACCGATAACACGGAGCTACTGACTAACAACAATGTCCAGGACCACGAGGATCACCTCGAGCTCCTGGAAACAATCAGACAGGTCACTGCCTCCATTCCCAGAATCGAATTCGTTCATGAACAAACGAGAGACTCGTCATCGATGCTCAAGGGAGCGCGTAAACCTTTAATATGGACGGCCACCGATCCAGGCGACGACGACGACCAAGCGATCACCAAAAACGACGAAAACAAGTCCTTTGCCAATGGCGATGATTCTCGGACAGAAAGTATCAATGGATTTGATGATTCGAACGATCGAGACGATTCCAACGATCAACGTCGTTCCGATTTTGACGAGAGCGGAGACAGAGTCTCTTTCGGGGTTACAAACGGACTTGGCTCTACCGGAAATCACGCTGACGACGGGGACCAAGGAGACACTTCTAGGAGAACCATCATCATCGTCGATGATCTCACCGGAGCCTCATCTTCTTCTTCTTCTTCTTCTTCTTCTTCTTCTTCCTCCTCGTCCTCTACCGCTTCTTCTTCTTCTTCAGCAGCCACATCAACGTCGAACGCTACCAATTCCGTTCCCGTTGCTGTACATCAGCAGAATCTCTATCGTGGAATCAACGATCAGATCGTGAGTAGAGCCAAAAGGCTCGCAGCACCGAGACGCTTCTCGGTGGACGTCGATGGATTTTTATTTTTCTCCTTTTTTTTTCTTTTTCGTCAATATGCATTTTTTTTTTCGAGGAACGCGGAAATTCTCACGCGTGGCATCACACACTTTCGGACTTTATGGGCGACCACGTCCCTCTGAATTTATTCATTCATTATTCGAATGCAGCTTCGAGAAAAATGACAATTTTTACAAATTTATCGCGACACGCTGCAGTTTGCAACTTTGGGGTCCAACGAAAAATTGATTTTATTTATTTTTCATTTAAATTCAAATATTATTCAAATTTCCAAATATTTGAATAACAAAATGTCAAAAAATTTCGTTGTTTTTGAATAAATTACATTTTTAATTAATTATTTAATTGATTAATTAACTAATTAATGAAAAATTTCATTTTAAAATACAAAAAATAAAATTTTCTATCAATTGTTTGTTGAATTTCAAAAATCGTGACACGTTTCGCACCGAAATTGTCTTTGGATCGTGAAAAAGCGATCGTTTCATTGTCTCGACTGAATATTGAGTCAAAATCTCGAGCTATTTAAATTCAAATATTATTCAAATTATTAAATAACAAAATATCAAAAAATTTCGTTGTTTTTGAATAAATTACATTTTTAATTAATTATTTAATTGATTAATTAACTAATTAATGAAAAATTTCATTTTAAAATACAAAAAATAAAATTTTCTATCAATTGTTTGTTAAATTTCAAAAACCGTGACACGTTTCGTACCGAAATTGTCTCAGGATCAAATATTGAGTGAAAATCTCGAGCTCTGCTCAAGAAAAAACAGAATTTCGTTGCATTCCAACGATCCAAACTTCAAGATCCTATTTTCCGCAATTTTTTCATCAAAAAATCGAACCTGCTGTTTTATTTGCAATGAAGAAAAAGTTTTTTTACTTCAACAAGAGAAAAAAAGCATTTTTCTCCAACTGTCATAATTGAGGCAGAGAATTTAGAAATATGAGGGCATGGACAAAGTTTTTACGTGTCAAAATTATCCGTGAACGAGTACAGACAAATAAAACGACGATTCGAGAAAAATGAAGGTACGAAATATTCCTCGCTCGAGATTTTCTCGTTTTTTGATAATACGAGGCTCCGGTTATTCGTGGAGACGATTGAAAACTTGATTAGCTATCGAATGCGAACATTGACAACACATTTGACAACCGAACCTCGAAATCATCTAATTTTCCGTGGCAACGAACCGAAAAAACTTGGCGATTCATCGTCGTCCATGAAATTTATTTGCACCGAGAACAAAATTCACTCAAAACGAATTTTTTTCTTTTTATTTCGCTTCCAAAGTTGCAACTGAAGTTTCTCTTCCAGACACTTCTCCCTTTTGCACAAATATTCCAACGACCCTCAGGCTGCGTCGTAATGCATTACGTTTCAACGTAAAAAGTTATGAAACTTGTAAAAAAACTTTGCAGAAGGAAGTAAACTTTGAAAATGACATTTCTGCATTCCTGCTGCTTGTCGGAAAGAATATTTTCTTGCGATTCAACGCTCGACACGATGTTGAAGTTTGCATCGTTGGAATTTAACGAAATTCGGTTTTTTTATTGAGATTCTTATTCGACATTTGGTCAGGACGATAGAGAGATATTTTTTTATGATCCAAAGACAAATTCGGTCCGAGGATTGTCATGGTTTTTGAAATTAAAGAAAAAAATGAATTTTTTTTCGTTAATTCATGAATTTTTAAACATTTCAACGAAAATTATTAATTACGTCGCGAGAAGAAAGTTTTTTTCACGTTTTTATGGAAAAGTCAATATTTTTGTTGTCATGCCCTCGAAATTTCATGCGTGGAAATAATAAGTGCAGTGAAAATTGAGAATGCATGTGTGTGCGATCGCGTCGAGGGCGGAGAGGGACAGTGGCACGTGGAAATTCCGAGTGTTCTATTATTAAATCGCATTCGGTGGCTTCGTCGTCTCGGATTTTCGTCGCGTCAATCGCCACAGAACACTGCGACGACGACGAAGCCACACCGAAAAGAATAAAAGTGTGTCATGCCACGTATAGAACAACCTCAACGCAATAATCCTCTAGCATTTTCTCTCGTGCTCACATTTTCGCTATTCTTTCGAGTCGTCAACTTATTTATACAGAAAATCCGTTTTTTCGAGCTTTTAAATAAATTTCGAAACAATATTTGCTCGAAAAACGTGATTCCGAGCAATTGTGAAAAATCATGAAAAATCGAGCCGAGGAATTTGAAATTTTCATGAAAATGAACAAAAAAAAGTCAATAGACCGCGAGCGATAATTCTCGTGCTCTGAAAATTTTATTTCCTTCGAAATATCCATCGACCACCACCGAACGCGTGGACTGCGATCTTTCGTAAGCTTTTTTCTTTTTTTTTTGTTCCTCAGTTTGTTGTTTATTTTTTTTTCTTTTTTTTTCATTTTTATTTTTTTACGATAGACGATCCTTGTCTCATGGAAAGAATTTCCTTTAGCGCCAGAATTTGTGAGTATATTTAATTTTTTCACGCGTTTCAACAATTTTTCATTTTTTTTTTTTTTTTTNTTTCACGCGTTTCAACAATTTTTCATTTTTTTTTTTTTTTTTCATCGTTTTTTTAATTTACGTTTGAGGCAATTCGCGCGCTGACCTCAAAATCCACTGGTTCGAGATCCAGGGAGGAGCGGGAGAGAAAATAAATGCTGCAAAGGCGATTAGAGTTGGCTCTTGGAGCAAAGGAACGCTTCGCTCTCTATGCTCGAGTTTCCAATTCGGAGTTTTACTCGTTCCTTCCTTCCTTCTCCGCGCTTTTACTCTCTCTCTTGCTCTCTCCGGCCTGGTCTCTCGTCGCGTGGCTCGTTGACGACCCATCCCGCCGCGGCGTCCTCATCCACCGGCTTTTATTAATAGACCCTCTCGAAGAGACTCGCACGTACGCGACGACGACAACGAGCACACACCCGCTTATTCGTCTCACTTTTCGCGTTTATAATAAAATTCGAAAAAATGCCCATTACGGTTCGCGCTGATGGTGCCTTCGAGTGACGTCGGGCAATTTTTATTTTCACGACCTCAAACTTTCCATTATTCTGTACAGAACGAATTTGCCAAACCGTACGCATCAACGAACGCGATTTTCAATTTTAAAAAACATCAAATTCATTTTTTTTTTGCAAAGGAAACGAAATTTTTGTTAAAACGAAATATTTGCAAAAATAATTTATTTTTTTCGACATTTTGATCGGAAGATTCAGGAGCCAGAGAGAAAATAAAGTTGAGACCGTTTGCTAAAAAGAAACGACGAGAAAAAAAGATTTTCTGGATTAAGAAAAAAATGGAATAATTTTTGGATCGAGGCCTCGAGAGCAGAGAAAAAAAACTACAATTACAAGTAACGATTTATCAAGTTAATGAGATCAAAGATCAAGTTACATTGAACATTCGCAAAACTGGCTTTCGATCAAATACTAAATTGGGGCTTGTGGTTAGCGTGGAGCGTATTAGCATTCTTCGTGACTTTTGCATTTTTTCTTGGCATCACCGAACCCCTGAAAACGCCTACACAGCGTTACAGAGTTTCTAGAAACATTCAAACTCCTTCATCGAGTTTTATTTATTCCGGGAGCAATGATAACGTTAACGATAACCACTCCGTTGCCCAGAGGCCATCAGCCCTTATCGCCAAGGTGAGTTTTTATTTATCAATTTTTAAAAAACTACCAAAATTGCATTTTTTTCGTTTATTATTTTCGATAAATGCTTTTGGTACTTTGCCAGTAGCAAAGATGGAAATCTCTGACTAGTTGAGCAACATTCATCATTTTTTTTCACTTCGATCAATTTTTAATTTTTTTTTACAGCAAAACGAGTTTTTATTTTTTTTTTTTTATTTTTTTTACCACAAATTAAGAATTTTCAAAATTTTACGCACAATTTTTTGAGTTTCCTTTCAACGGAGTGATCCATCTTTAGCGAGTAGTGCGTGTGTCTGTTTTTTTGTTGTTGTTGCATTCGTACGAGTTCGCCAAAGTGACTAAAAAAACTGCAGAGAGAAAAAACGCTTTTGAGTTTTATAAAAAAATAACAGTTTTTACCATTGTTGCTAATAAGTTGAAAAAAGAAGCAGATCTCGTGCGATTCTCACGCCTGTATAGGACGATAATGACTTAATTGACCGCCGAACGCGCCCCCCCCCCCCCCCCCCCCCCCCCNGGAAATCTGACTGATGACACAAAACGACCACCGATTTATTACAGTGACTAAAGTCCGACCGGATATTGCGTAAACCGTTGTATCGAAACGATAAGAAAATAATAATAATTATGCCCCTTTGTCGAGCAATTAATCGGTTTTTCTTTGTTATTCATCGACTCGCTCGATCCCCATCCTATTTTATTTAATTTACATGTTTTTTTACTCCAGGATGAAAATTCAAGACCACCGAGAAGCAGACTCCAGTTTCGTAAAGACGAACGCTATGGGCTGAACGGACTTCGGAATATTGGAAACACTGTAAGATTTTTCAATTTTTTTTTACCATTTTTATTTCAATTTTGTATAATTTGCCATTTTTTTTTATTTATCAACATTTTTTAGATGCTTGTGAATTTTGAAAGTAAAAAATATTACGAAAAATGTCATTTTTTGGTTCGAGTTCCCTGAAAAAAAAAAAACACAAAGATTTGGTCTGCACGATAAAACGATTTTTCTACAGAATCCAAAACCAAAAGAAAAAAGCCATTTTCTGAATTTTTAAATAAAATCTTTATCAATTTTTTTTCAAATATTTAATTAATTAGTAAAAAAAATGTGATTTGTTTGAAAATAAATAAATATTTAAATATTTAATAATTTTAATTAATAAACAACAAAATGCATTTTTCGTTGGAGTTGGAAACTCCGAAATTTAAATTTTAAAAATGTAATCTATTTGAAAATTAATAAATTTTCCGATTTTTAATCATTTTTTTAATAAAAAAACAAAATGCATTTTTCGTTGGAGTTCGAAACTTCGAAATTTAAATAAAAAAATGTAATTTATCTAAAAATAAATAAATTTTTCAATATTTAATCATTTTAATTGATAAACAACAAAATGCATTTTTCGTTGGAGTTGGAAACTTCGAAATTTAAATAAAAAAAATGTAATTTATTCAAAAATAAATAAATTTTCCAATTTTTAATCATTTTTTTAGATAAAAAAACAAAATGCATTTCTCGTTGGAGTTTGAAACTTTCGAGTTTGTTGTTTCAAGATTTTCTCTCGTCATTCTCCCATTGATGGTTTTCTCTCTGCGTTTATTTTCCGGTCACCGCAGTGCTTCATGAACAGTGTCATCCAATGTCTAAGCAACACGAGACCCTTGCTCGAGTATTTGTTGAACGAGCAACATCTCCAAGACATAAATACTACGACATCGAGCATGAAGGGTGCACTGATAAAGGCGTTTGGCCAGGTGATCCAAGAACTGTGGGAAATGAGCGGTGATCATGTGGTCAACACTACCTCCTTGAAGTCACAGATCCAGAGATTTGCACCCCGTTTTATGGGATACAGTCAACAGGATGCCCAAGAATTTCTACGTTATCTTCTGGAAGGCTTGCACGAAGATGTCAACCGAGTCACTGTCAAGCCTCAACCCATTCTCACCGATATACCGGATCATTATTCGTTAGTCTCCAACTCTCTTAATTTTTTTAATCAAATTTATTGGATAATTTCAATTTTCTGTGTCGTCGAATAATTTTGAGCCTGAATTTCGAAAAATTCTGTCAATTGAAACGTTTTTCAAACTTTTCTTGATCGACGATAAAAATTTAGTAATTACTTATTATATTTATGGCGTTTGTTGTATTTTTTGAAATAATTGCAATTTTCTGCCTGAATTTTGAGAAATAATGTCAAACGTTTTTTTTTTTTTTTTACTTCTCGATTAAGAACGTTGTATGCGAATTTTTCTATCGATAGAATTCCTTCAAATTCTCAACATACAGAGAGGATAGTGACGTCTAATGGCTCGAGCAATTTTTAGAGGTTCCAGCATGAAGCAGTCGAGATATTTATTTATAAAAATCACAATTTTCAACATTAAATATTTCGATTTCTGAATGGTGAAGCCTTTTGAAACTTTGCATACACTTTTATGCAACATCGAAGAAACTTTATTCAGTTTTTCAAAAAAAAGGTCGTAAAATTTTGGCGAAATTTTGTTTATTACGTAAAAAATATAAATCACTTCGGAAAATCTTGGATTTGGAGAGTTCTTTAGTCAATTTTTAACTTTTTATCATGAACTTGGGCTCGCGAGCCATTTTGGATGTGAGAAAAATGAAAACAGAACGTCCTTAATAATATTTAATAAATAAAAATTAAATAAATAAATTAATAAACACAAATAAATGAATTAAATGAAAATAATATATAAAAATTAATAAAATCGTTGAATAATAATGAATTCAATGGACGCTCGTAACTTGGATCCATGGAACTTTGGATGATAAAATGTTTTTGATTGAAATTCTTGCAGGGACAGTCACAAAGCCTCGGAAAGTTGGAAACGGTATCTGCGGAGTGAGGACAGCACGATAGTGGACGTTTTCGTAGGACAATTGCGTTCGTCGTTGCTCTGCACCGCCTGTGATCACTCCTCCGTAACCCTAGATCCATTCTGGGATCTCAGTTTACCAATACCAATGAGGCTGGGCACCGTAAAGCTCAATCAATGTCTCGAACATTTCACCAAAGTTGAGACTCTCGATGGGGACGAGAAACCGACCTGTTCCAAGTGCCAGATGAGACGAAAGTGTACAAAGAGCTTCAGCATTCAGAAGTTCCCCAAGATATTGGTTATTCGTATCCTTTTCAACCTAAAAAATTCAAATCACTAAATATTTTGCGAAAAATACGAAAATTCGTAAATTTTCTCGTTTTTTTTTTTTCTTTTTACAATCAATTTCTCGGACCGCTACCTCGCAATTTTCCATGGAGCCAAAATGGCTATTTCGACATTTTGAACTTTAGTTTCGTTGCCGATCGTCACTCGGGGTCAGAATGACCCGAGCGACGTTTAAACGCTTGCCGCGTTGCCAAAATCGTTCCGAACGACACATAAAAATTCAGGACATCATTTCGAATCTTTCCGAATAAAAATATCGAGGAAAATTTTTTTATTCAATTTTCAAAATTGCAAAAAAAAATCAATTCCAATTCAAAGTTGCGTTCGGGGTCATTTTGATCCTTGCTGACCACGGAGGGGTTAATAAGTAACTTCACGGAGAAAGAGCCTCGTTTCGATTCGTTGACTTTTCGAAATTTCGTAAAAATCGAATCGATCGCGATTTCGTTGAGATTGAAAGAAAAAAATTGAAAATAATTGTCACCGGAATGGTGAAAAGTAGTAAAAAGTTCCTTAACAAAGTTGCAACAGATTTGAAACGTTTTTCACCAACAGAACGCTTTCGTGGTAAACTGAGCGTTTTGGTCGATTTTCCATTGACCGGTTTGGATCTGAGTGCCTTTGCGGCCCCGGGTGTACAGGGCTGTACATATAATTTGTACGGTGTAGCGAATCATTCGGGCACAACGTACTCGGGGCATTACACAGCCTATTGCAAACATCCGTATTCGGGTGAATGGCACGAGTACAACGACAGCAGAGTGTCCTCGGTGCCAGCGCGTTCGGTGGTATCGAGCGAGGCGTACGTTTTGTTTTACGAGCAGCAACCACCCAGTCCACATTTGTAACCTCACGCCACGGAGCACCATCGAGTTTAGCCAATAAACTAAAACACTGCGCCATCGTTTGCCTCTCTCGGTACTGCGGTACGAACCTAAACCTTTTATCGTCTCTCGGCGACACTTTATAATAATCATTATTTATGTATGTGGAGGTTGTTGCTCGTGGAGGATCGTTGAGATGGTTGGATGGAGAAAAATTAATACCAACGAGTCGCAGGAGCCAATGGCAAAGAAACAATAACCCACAAGTCCGAGCAAAGAAGGAAATTCAATGAAAAAAAAAAAGAAATGACGAATGCAGTGAGCAAAAGTCGCAGAGACGAGAAGCTCGAGGGGCGACGTTGCATTTCTTCGTTTTTTTTTCTTCGCTAAACACGAGTCTTGTCTCTCTCGCTTTGGCCAAGTTGCCGAGAGAGAGAGAGAGAGGAAAAAGAAAAAAAGGAAACTCAATAACAAGCCCCTTGTCGCTTGGCGGAGATAAAAGTTTGTTAACTATTTTAGCGCCATTTGCTTTCATCTGAATTTTTGTAATATTTTTCTCTCCCCTTCTCTTTTCCTCCCTCTCTTCCTAAATTTATTCTTTAGCGTCTGTCGATCGTCATGTTTTTCGTTTTATTTATTAATCGGGTTATCGGAGCGAATAAATTTTTAGTCGCGTGCCATTTTCAAGAAATTTCGCTGTTTCGAAAATGAATGATTAATAAACCGCCCACCGAGCGAGATAAATTTTAAAACGACGACGTTATGACGCGTCTCGATTTATTCAAATTACGAAATCATCCGTTTTATTAATTAACCAGCGAAAATTTAGACGTGCGCCTTGTAAATCAACACGATGCTGAGCACCAATCAGCTCCCCTTCTTTCTCCTTGCAAGCCTTCTTAATGTTTTATCTTCGCTCCTCGATAACCCCCATCGCTGCATATTCACTTTTGTAATATATTTTGTTTATTTATCCACGAATATCAACTACACACACGTAATAAATAACAATCAAGAGTTTATTTACTTAATTTATGCGACAAAGAGAAATAAAGATTACGAATTAAAACAGATTTAACGAAAATATTAATATATATACGATATCGGAGAATGCGATATATATTATACATATGAGACACCAATAAAGGTAAAACAGAGAGTAAACAATCTCAACCATTCATTTCAGCATCCTGAGCCTCGGAAAATAACAATATTGACGTTTGCATCGTTGGAATGCAACGAAATTCCATTTTTTCTTGAGCAGATCTCCAAGATTCTCATTAAATCGATTTTGCTGTATTTTGTAATTTGGAATTTTAATTTTTCGCAATCGCGAACAATTTGGGAGTTTGGATCGTCAACATGCAGCGAAATTCTGTTTTTTTCTTTTGTTCAGGACAATAAAACGATCTTTGTTGAGGATCCAAAGAGAAAATTGGTTTTTTCTTGATTGAACAAACAATTAATAGAAAAACGTAACTTTCGTGAATCCCAACGTTGCAAACTTCGGTGTGATTCGAAATAAGAAAATAAAAAATGGAATAAAATGACAAATTGACAGGAAAATGTTTCAGGAAATCTTGCAGCTTGAGAAAAACGGGTCGAGATGTTTCACGCAGTTTTGACGGTTCAAGAAAACTCTTTTTTTCTTTCTTGGCCAGAAAATTACTCGGTGTAACTTTTTTTTCGTGAAATTCTCTCCAGGTGTGGGTTTTACTCTCGTGCTCACTGGATCGTTCGTGTCCCAAGGAAAATCTACTGATTGTACGTGGCGAAGACGAATTTTTATCAAAGTGGGGATCGTTGGAGTAGAAAAATATTTATTACTATAAATTTGAAGGATTTGCGATGAATTTCAAACTAAAAATGAACTTCGTTTTCTTATTTTCATTGTTCGGGCATTCTCTGCAATTACGATTCGTTTGGGAATTATTTTGAAGGCTGATGCAATTTTTACAACGATGGGGATTTGTGGGAAATGTTCTACGTTGATGCAGCTGGTTGTGATGCACATTCATTTTTGCTTTGTCATCGGAAATCATCCTCATTGTCGAATTTTTAAAATATTCTGGGCTCGAGACATTTGGCCAATCGGGTTTTTTATCCAGAAAATGCCTCGACCATCTGATTAAATATTCTTGAATCGGAAATTGATCTGCTTCGTGTTTCCTATCGATTTCCATTTTTTTAATCGATTTTTTGAAATTTTCATGCGATTGTAAAATTTAATTTTCATTTATTTGTTTTTCTATCGACAGCTGGCTGCGTTTTCATGTTCTCGTAATTCTCCGTGTGTTTTCTCCATAATTGCAAATCGAAACGGTCGTTTGAACAAGTTTTCGAAATATTTCGATATTCCTGAAAAAAAATGGCGAACGAAAACGTGTCTCCAAGTCGTCGGCACAATTTTCGAGCTAATTGATTCGCTTTCATCAAAATTCCGCCCGATTGGCTCGATTTCTCTATTTTTCCAATATGGCGAAACGAACTTTTCACAGCGTTCGGGATCTAATTCGATTTTTATAGAAAATCGCAGCTAGCTATCGATTTTCTGAACTCCTGCGATTGATTCCAGTGAAAAAAAACTCTTTGTACTGTGAACAACATTATTGAGTTATTTCCCCGACAGTTAACCAAAAAAGGAAAAAGTCATTTGATTCGTATAACCAATAAAAATGGAAGCAGCCAAAAAAAACTTCGAGAAAAGTTTCACGAGCAATATTTCGAAACGCGATTGATTCTCGGGAATGCTCGTCCAACAATAATATTATGATACACACACGAACGATCGTGTTCGAAACAGAAGGTCGAAGGTTTTGTTTTGGAATCGGTGAATTTAGTAGTAAATATTTCCAACTTTTGGTGGTTCGCGAACGGCGAGAGAGACGCTATGCGGTAATTGGAAAAACATGGGAGATTGCGAGCGCGCGAGTGTAACGTCCGCCATTATTAAACAAAGCTCTTCCCCCCTCCCCGCTCGGCTTACCCCTCCCCGAGAAACGTTAGCGCAGTTGCAGCAATGGCGGGACCGATGCAGTTCGTTGCAAGCTTTCGCGGCGTTCGGATCGCGGGCGCCCGGCCGGGAACGCGCCGGCGAGCGAGTGGCCGCGGCGGGGCAAGGGAGGGGGGCGGCGAAATGTATAGACACTCACACACANNNCGAGGTCTAGTCGTCTACCGCGTTCAGTGAGCGATCGTGCAGCAGACGTGAGTGTACACAATTCTTTCTCGTTCCGTTGCGCATAGAATTCGCGAATTTAAGTTCGGTATGTCGTCGCGCAGGTGGCGCTCGTGTCGATCGTTTTTTTTTTTTCGCACACACGACGACGCGTTTGTGTGGGTTCGAGACGTTTTATCAAATAATAAAAAAAACGGAGACGAAACGCAGGAATAAATCGAAACTGTGCGTGTGAAATATCGCGAGTTGGGAGTCACGATGGGCGAAAATTGACGCGGGTGGAGCCCTGCGTGTCTTGCAAATTTTCTACATACCTCATACGTACAGAACATGTTCTAAAAATTCGTCGCTATAAAGAAAGAAACAGCGGTTTAAAAATGTGCCATTTACCAAAGTTTCGACGCTTTCGGCTGTAAAAAAATGATAAAAAATGAATGTTTCCCCCAAAAGCTCATGAATTTTGGCTTCCGTGATAGTCGGTATCACGAATATCTGTTTAGCCGGGCCACGTGTGTTGTGTGTGCGGTGCGAGACGAGAGAGTGTGCGCGCGCGCCCGCCTTTGCGTCGGTGGTCGTGAATATTCGCCAACATTTTCGCACAAAACTCTGTGATTTTTTTGCTCGCAGGCTTCTCGCCCAGTCGTTGCGTTTTTTTTTCGCCAACTTATCGAGATCCCATCGAGTTTTTCACGTTTTTTCACCGTCTCGCGAATCTCGCGTTACCTTTTTTGACTCGCGCGACGAAAAGAGTGAAAACACATTTCTACAGATATACTCATTCATGATATAACTCGCACACCCTCCAACAAACATATTCGAGTGTGTGTATGTTGCGATCTCGTGGTGAGCGAAATCGCTCTCTCGCCGATAGTCGCCACCAGAGGGGGCACGGCCGGCGAGACGTCGACCACCCGCGAAAAAAAGCAGCACGCCCGAGAAGAGAAAGAGAGAAAGATTTCTCCTCTCCCGTGCAAAGCAGCAGTCGCGCGCGCAGTTTCGTTTTTCGGGGTTATTCGCGTTCGAGTGCATGTGTGTGTTCGTTATTCCTTTGCTAAGCTCGATATATATCTTTCTATAGATATATATACGAATATACGAATGTAGATTTTATCCCCCCGCGTATTATATAGAGCTGTGCAGACGAGGACAGGGGCAAGTCGGCTCTCTCGACCGGTTCGATTCGCGCAATTCGCCCTGTTCTTCTCGCACAGCGCTCTTCTTCGCATCTCGCTCGCCCGGTCAAGAGATAAGAAAAAAAAAAAACGAACGAACGAACGAACGACGACGTTGTTGCTTTTTCTCGCGTATCATTCCGAAAGATCGTTGTCGTTACGTCGTGCCATTTTTCAAACATGACTATACGCGGTGTCTCGATGTTTTTTTCTTTTTCACTGACGCATTTCTCGTGCTTTTTCCAAGAATTTTCAACGAGGGTTGAACAAATTTCAAAAAATTCACATTTCTTCGCTCTCCATCCTTTTTTCGCCATTTTCTTTACTTTTTTCTCACTCGTTCTCTCTCTCGCTCTTTTGCTTTTTATCTTTTCGGAGGATTTCTATACATCGTTGGGAATTTTGCCTCCTTCGCGTTGCCCACTCCGTGTGTGTGCCGCTGCTGCTGTGTTGCCGAGCCAATCTCGCCGGCCGGAAATAGGGCGGCGAGTAACGTGTGCGAGCTTGTTACATACGCATTGCTAATCTTCTCTAATTTCGTGATTATTTACAATTTATCTTGCGGCTTTTAAAAAATACCAATTTCTCGCGTTTTTATATTCCCGGCAAGCAAATTCGCACTGTGGACAATACGCTCGACAAATTTTCATCAAAATCCATCACATTTTCGTCTTTTAGTTTTCGCAACATGAAAACTATCGCGGACAGCCCGTTTTTTTCTTGGTTAGAATAAAATTTGTGATTCTTCGATCTCCGGCAGATGGCTCTGGAAATTTCTGTATGACGAGGTGTACTCGCTGCTGTCGCGCGTACGTACTCTGCGTGTAGCAACTGTTGCTCCCCGCGACTTTCGGCAACAACCGAACGAACGTGAAAAAAAAAATTCCATGTTCGTCGTGCCGAATATATTCGCGGATTTGAGATCCAACGAAATCTTGGAAACCATTTTTCTTGTCGTTCGACGAGACACACGCTTTGGTCGAGTCGGAATTATCAGGATTTTTCTTGTTGACATTTTGACCTTGACGATTGTTGTCAACGTTGCGAATATTCTGGGAAAATATTCACTCGAACGCGGGGCTAAGGTTTACGGAGAGTTCGTGGATTTTTCGACGAGGCCAATGGTCGATGGGGGACGTTTATGAAAAACTCGCGCATCGTTGCGACCTTGTCCTTCGGCTTTTCGTTTTTTTTCCGTTTTCCGAAAATCTCGACGTTTCGTAATTGTGGTTGTTTTTTTTTTTCTGGTAAAAACTTTCGATTGAGGGAGAAACTAGTGACTGGACAGCGTCGAAAAAAATTGAGGAGCGATTTCCCGATGAATCGTCGACCTGCAACGATTTTCACGAGTACGCGCTCTTTCCTCGCGTATACTGTCGAAACGGTCAGAGATAGAGCAAATCTTCATAGGAACGATTTTATCCAGAATTCAATTTCCTACAAAAAAGTCCTCAGCCGCAATCTTCTATCCCCGATAGTTTAGCCTTGAGAGTAGTTCAAAGAAGAGCTGGATTTTAAGGGTTGCGCGTAAGATAGTAATCGTTTTCGCAATCTCTTGTCCAGCGCACTCCAGAATTCCTTGCCGAGCACTTCACAAGCAATGCATAACCTAGAAACCTGAGAATAATTTAAAAAAAGTAACTGAATTATCGAAAAGCGATTGACTCGAATTTCATTCCCAAAAAAAATTGCGAATTCGTAAAGAAAATTATTTTTCTTTTCACAATTATTATTATAATTATTATAAGAATTATTATTCTATTGTTTAAAAAAACAAAATTCATTCCATTGTCGATTTTCAATTATTATTATTCAATTATTCATAAAAAAACCATTTTTTTATTTCGTTCCGGATTTTTTGGCGAAGAATCTCGAATCAATAACTTTGATAATTTACTGTTTTTATTATTTTTACCAAAATATACATTTTTCATTTCGTTCTCGATATTTTAGCGAAGAATCTCGAATCAATAACTTTGATAATTTAGTGTTTTTATTATTTTTACCAAAAATATACATTTTTCATTTCGTTCTCGATATTTTAGCGAAGAATCTCGAATCAATAACTTCGATAATTTAGTGTTTTTATCATTTTTATCAAAAATATACATTTTTCGTTTCGTTCCCGAATGTTGGCGAAGAATCTCGAATCAATAACTTTGATAATTTAGTGTTTTTATTTTTTTTACCAAAAATATACATTTTTCATTACGTTGCCGATTTTTTGGCCAAAAAACACGAATCAATAACTTCGATAATTCAGTATTTTTATTATTTTTATGAAAAATACGTTTTTCATTCCATTCCCATTGATGCAATCTGAAACCAAATGTGCAAACTTGGATTCTTACTCGTTTTACCCACAAGCATGTGAATGCTGCACATCTTTCGGTGCAATATAACAATATCTCATATTTATATATGTATACATGTTGTACATAAACATGTACACGCTATCGTGAAAATGAGTAGAGGCCTTGCTCGTGCGCGAGAGGCCAGTGATCTCTCGGGGAGCGGCGACCTGACACCAACGCCCGCTACAGTATTTCCAATGGAGTTGTACCGCAGCAGTAACTTGTATATACACACGAAACTTGCAACACACACACAAAGACACAAAGACACACGAATACGTTGATGCAATGATAGAGAGTCGGGCTTATGAGTCCTTAACGCAAACGCGCGTGCATCTGCGTCTGTAGAAATTTCATTCGGCCATGTAGAGCGAGTCTCGATGCCTGCTGCTGCATTCGTGGGCTTTTGTTTCATGGGGAAAAAGAAAAACTCATCAAAACCGCGTTCGTAGTCGCTGGGCGCACGCAGACTCCGACCGAGTGTCCTGTGGGAGACACTCTCGCAGTCTGGCATTTCCGAGAGTGCACCACGAAACCGTATCGCCGAAAACATATCCTTGAGGAAAAGAAAACAGTGGAAATGAAATTTTGTTAAAAATCGTCGATATTTTGGTGAAAACTCAATATTTTTCGATAATTTCAAAATTTTCGTTATTTTGGCAGGATATTTGGTTCCTTAGGAAATCGTCAGCAAAATTTACGATTGGAAGGACTAAAATTAGCTCCGAAGAGATTTTCTAGAATATTTCTTGCTGCAATGACAAAATTTTTGGGATTAGTAGAAAAAAAAAACGTTCAGTCGAACGTATCGAACAAAATATCGATCTTTTCCAACAAAATTTGGTTAAAAATTCTCGATATTTTTCTGAACACGTTGAACTGAATATTTTTGGATAATTTTAAAATTTTCGTTATTTTGGCAGTAATTTTGGTTCCTTAGGAAATCGTCAGCAAAATTTACGATTGGAAGGACTAAAATTAGCTCCGAAGAGATTTTCTAGAATATTTCTTGCTGCAATGACAAAATTTTTGGGATTATTAGAAAAAAAAATCGTTCAGTCGAACGTATCGAACAAAATATCGATCTTTTCCAACAAAATTTTCTCGTCAGTGAATGTTGGAGCTTCAAACTTTTACGAAATTCCTTTCTCGCTTCTTTGGGCTCGGAAATTTCAATGATTTTGAAAATCATCAATAAAATGAAACGTTTCTCGTTCCATTTTAACGTTGCAAACTTCAGCCTCGTCGAAGGGAATAGGAACGCGAAAGGAACGAGGTGTCGCAGGACAAGCATCGTTGGAATGCAACGAAATTCTGTTTTCTCTTGAGCAGGGCACGCGATATTTGGTCAGGACAACGTAACGATCGTTTTTTTTATAATCCAAAGAGCAAATCGGTGAGAAAATTGTCATGGTTTGGGAAATTGGACAAACAATTAATAGAAAAACGAAAAAAATCCGAACTCGTTGTTTGAGTTTGAAAAAGGAATATCCCGTGATCGGAATTTCTCGTTAACATAGCGAAGAACGAACTTGATGTTTATTTTTCGAATTTTCGTAAAAATTCAGATTTTCGAGTTTTTCTCTGAAAATTCTCGCGTCACTTCGATGACGTTTTTCCTCAATTTGACTGAATGCTGGCGATTCCCTGCCTCGGGTCTAAGCCACGCACAACGGTGTCCGCTCAAAGGCACCGAAGGTCAAATAAACGTCGTCCAAGGTCAAACATCCATTCGATCTTTGAAAAAATTGGAAATTTTTTGTACTTTCTTTCGAAAATCTTTCCTTCGGACCTGAAAATTGATTCCACGCGAAAAAAATCGAACGAAAATTCAAAGACGGAAATAATGTTTTTTTTTTTTTACGTTCCAACGACGGAAATTTCTATGGCGTGTTCTATGATCCGTGAATACCTTTTCTACTTTTTAAATTCTCGCTCGGCATGTTGACACGCGGTTTTTATCACGCGCTTCATTTGTTCCCACGTTTTTTGTTCGTGTCTGTCCTTCTCACTCTCTCTCTCTCTCGCTCCCTATTTCCGCGAGTGCTACGAACGTACACACAACGATTTATCGAGAGATTGGCGGACCAGTGAATTTCGTTCGTGCACGGATGTTCAAGTGTCCGTTTCCGGTTAACCGTACAGTGGAAAAAAAAATAGAAACAAAAAGAAAACGTAATGTGTGTCAGTTTTGTCGAAGATTTGTGACGCTAATGGGGATGCAGTTAGCGAGAGTCAATATTCCGGAATCGTTGCTGCAGTATTGTGCAGTCCTCCCGCTCCATCGCCACCAGGTGAGAATTTATTTGCATTTTTTATGTTCAATCATTTCACTGAAAAGTTTTCACCCTTCGATTTCAACCCAAAATATTTCTTTTTTTTTTTACGATCAATTTGTTTTGTTTAAATTCCAAAAAACTCTCCTGCGATGGAGAAAATAGTCAATTTTATGAAATTTGTGACGTCGGGGTTTGCGATTTTGGAAATTAATGAAAAATATTTATTTTTTATCGATAATTCGTTTTATTTTGAAAATCGTAGAAATTTCGATCGAACCGATCGTTTTATCGTCGTCAATACATTCTGCAGGAAAATCGAATAGCCATTTCCCCACAAACTTTGGAAATTATGAAGATTTTTACAAAAAGTAAAATAAAAATGAAAAAATTTCACGCGAGCATCGTTATTCGTGGCTTGAAATAATTGAAAGGTTTTTTTTTAACCTTCACTGGAAATGAAATTTAGTTTAAAATCGTCGATATTTTGTTGAACACGTTGAACTAAATATTTTTGGGAAATTTCAAAATTTTCGTTATTTTGGCAGTAAATTTGGTTTCTAACGGAATCGTCAGCAATATTTACGATTGGAAGGACAAAAATTAGCTTCCGAAGAGATTTTCTAGAATATTTCTTGCTGCGATGACACAATTTTTGGGATTATTAAAAAAAAACAACGTTTAGTCGAACGTATCGAACAAAATATCGATCTTTTCCAACAAAATTTTGTTAAAAATCCTCGATATTTTGTTGAACACGTTGAACTAAATATTTTTGGATAATTTCAAAATTTTCGTTATTTCGGCAGTAAATTTGGTTTCTAACGAAATCGTCAGCAAAATTTACGATTGGAAGGACAAAAATTAGCTTCCGAAGAGATTTTCTAGAATATTTCTTGCTGCAATGACACAATTTTTGGGATTATTGAAAAAAAAAACGTTTAGTCGAACGTATCGAACGAAATATCGATCTTTTCCAACAAAATTTACTTTTCATTGCATTTTCCAAGTTTTACGGAAAAACTCTCCGTCCAGGAAAAAAAACGGATTGAGAAAGTTTGGATTTCGAAATTGTTCCCCTCCACAAATCCATTTTGAGCGATCTATTTGCATTTTTAAAAATCTCCAACACTTTCGAGTTTATCGTCAAATTTACGAGCGAGTTTTCCGAGCCATTAGAAATAATTTGAAGAAAAAAAAAATGGGTGGAGCTACTAATCTCCATTTCTCGGTCGCGGGAACGTATCGTGTTCCAAGGACAGAGAATAGGTTCGGTCGTCTAGGCCTAGGCCTATACCTATCATAGCCGCGAGGGGCCAAGTGTATAGTTGGGGTAACGCTTTGAAAATTTTCCATCGGGGCCCCAATCCGGAAGGACGGGGTGTTTCCCTCGCATGCGTCCACACGCAGAACTCTGGCCCCGTAGTTTTTCAATGAAAATGGGCGTGTGATGCAAAGGCCCAATGAAACCTTCGTGCCCACGTGCTCGGAGAAGGAAAAACTATTTTGCTGTTTGTCCAATTGCGAGGCTCCGACAAAATATTTTCGTCCAACGACAAAATTGCGAAATAAATTTTTAAATTCTGTCTTTTTCGAGAACAAAACTCATGTTTTTTGGAAACACATGGTTTTCTGGTGACAGTATCGTCCTTCTGACAAAATTCAGCAAAAACAATAATTTTTATTGAAATTCTTTCGGAAATCGCGAAAATTTGGAATTTTTCGCCCAATTTCAGATAAAAAATTGTTTTTGCTCAAATTTCTCGGAGGCTCGATACTGTCCCCACAAAACTATGTGGCATAGTAATTTTTGATACAAATTTCTCTCCGTGTATCACGATTCTGAAGTTTGCAACGTTGATATTCAACAAAAACTATTTTATTTATTAATTATTTATTGAATTTTAAAAATCGTGTGGCAACTTTTCGTGTCGATTGAATTTTTAGGGGCAAGGGAGGATTTTTTTTATTATCCAGACCAAATATTCAAATAACAACGAATTCTGTTTAAGAAAAAGCAGAATTTCGTTGCATTCCAACGATATGCAAACTTCAGCGTCATCGTGTATTCAATATTTCCCTTGCCACCCCTCCCTTGCCACCCAGAAACTCAATCCACACGAAAAATTGCCACAATTTTCAAAATTCAATAAATAATTAATTGATAAAATATTTTTCATCAAATATCAACGTTGCAAACTTCAGAGACTCGTTCTAAAATAGTGCAACCTCCCATTTTCACTCCCAAAACGATTCCTCGGTCAATACATAAGAGACTTTTGATTAAAAAAATTGTCAAAAAAAAAAAAATAGATAAAATGGGAAAAATTGCACGTACTTTTTTGGCGTCGTCGCAAAGTGCAGCAAGAAGGAGAGGAAGAAGGAATAAAAGAAAGAAGCTGCTGCAAGGGTCATGGACCTTTCGATTTGGCCTGGAATAGCCCATATATATATCTCTTCACCCGCGCGGCTCTCACTGTAACCTGCCGAGATCTCTAAGGGCGCATGGCCGTTGCGCCCGCGCATACAAACCCCCCCTGCCTCCTCCGCTTCTTCCTCCCTTATCCTTTAACTTTATCTCTCTCTCTCTCTCTCTCTCTCTCTCTCTCTTTGTGCCCCTCGGACTCGCAGAACGTGGGCCTGAACCCCAGCAGGGCAAACGACAGCTTTTGTATTTCTCTCTCTTGCTTACTCCTCGATTTTTCGAACTTTGTTGCTCTCTCACTTGGTCTCGCGTTCCCATAACTCTTCTTAGCCCTGCTGTAGCCGCCGGCGACGGGGGGAGCGAAGCGAAGGCCGTTTTCCGTCTCTCGTCTGTCTAGCCGACGCGAGAGAGACCTATCCAATTCTCCTCCTCCTCCTCCTCCACCTCTTCCTTTTTTTCTACTCTTTCGTCTTCCATGCAACACACATACTCGCGGAGCAGCAAAATCGTCCATGTGCCTCGTCCCTGGCTCTATCGTCGTCGTCGTCGTTATAGATCACGTATTAATGACACGCTCTCTGTTCCGTGTGCACGCGAAACTGGGTCTCTCGAATCCTCAAATTAATTCGTTTTTTTATTTATTTACGATGCTGGAGTTTTCATCGTTGGAATGCAACGAAATGATTTTTTTAATACCGAGCCACGACACATTTTCGTACAGGATTTTGTCAACGATCGGGGAAGTTTTGTGTTTGATGATATTGAAGTTTGCATCGTTGCAATCCAACGAAAAATATTTTTTTTATTTATTATTTTGATAATTAATTGACTCGTTGGAATTTTTCTAGTAAATTTACTTTTCGAATGGCGAAAAAGACTTTCTCGTTATTTTCGACAAACACTGTATAAAAATTTGGTGCGATGCTATAAAAAATAATGAGCTTCGGTTGCATTTTATCGATGCAAACTTCGACATCATAAAACTTTAATTTAATTTATTTATTTATTTGATTAACGAATTAATTAATTTATGAATTATGAATTTATTTAATTATTTAATTTATTGATGTTAATTGTTCAATAACGAGCTTCCCAATGGTTCCGAAATTTTTACACGATCTCTCAAATACTTTATACACAAAAACACCAAATTTTCTGATTTTCTCTATTATTTGCGATTTGGGATTCAAAATAATGAATGAAAAATCTATTTTTCGTTTTATTCCAACCATCGAGTCACGAGAGTCAAAGGTGATGAAAAAAAAAAGAAATACCATCAATTCTCTATCGACGTAGACCAACGAGTGGGTTCTCACTCGCCACTGTTGTTTATTCTCTGATGCATGTTTGCATTAGGCAAACGTTGATACTCGTTACGCACTCATTAGTGGATTAGCAGAGCAGCGAAAATCCAAAACCTTCCCCACTGTTTGGAAGCGCGTTCGATTGTTGATTTTTCTCGCTTATGATCGTTAACATCGCCTCCACGAATAATTATTCTATAAATTTCAATCCTTCACGAATTATTCGACACTTTGTCGATCGACGATGACAATAAAACGAATTTACGTTCGTTGAAATTATTATTAACATTTTAGTCCAACGAATCACCGTACGATTGCAAAGATATAGTGGAAAAACGAGAATATTTCATGTTTTTACTTCAACTGCGATTTGCATCCGGAGATGCAAAGTTTTTTGTTTTTTTTTTTTTCAAATTTTTATAATTTCACGATCTTTTTTTTTTTTTGACCAAAATTTAGACGAAAATTGTTGAGATAAAGAAAATGGTGAACGTGAAGAATATTTCTCGTTGAATTCCATCAACGCGCAAATGTTATTTTACAAAAATAAAATTTTTAGTTCTCGTCGAATAAATTTTCATGATTTTCGAAAAATTTACTAAAATTTTGCTCGGTTATGACAAACTTAAGTTTTATTATTTTCGCTTTTGTGTTTTAGGCTCATCCCCAGTGCTGGGCAAAACGCAGGAGGGTTTTCAACTTTCATTGCTGCAGCCTGTGGCCCTGGACACGCGAAACTTCTATCGGTGAGTCTCTCTCTCTCTCGTAGAAAAATGATTTCAAATCCCATTGCAAGCTCGACGAGCCGTGACGCTGCAGTTTGCAATCTTGCGGAATTCAATGGCAATTGTTTATTAAGTTGCTCGATGGAGAATGTTGCGATTTTATGGGAATTCATGCGAATTGAGGTTCGCATCGTTGGAATGCAACGAAAAATACATTTTTTAATCATTATTTTGATAATTAATTGATTCGTTTCAATTTTTCTAGTAAATTTACTTTTCGAATGTCAAAAAAGACTTTTTCCTCATTCTCGACAAACGCTGTACGAAAATTTTGTGCAATGCTATAAAAAAGTAATGAGTTTTCGTTGCATTTCAACGATGCAAACTTCAACATCGTCAGACGCGCGCACCATTCACGCTACAGTCTCGATTCTCTAAATTTTCGCGTCCAATATATACATATATATATGAGTTAGGGATTCGTGTGTATAAGAGAGTAGAATATCGCAAAGCTCGACTCGGTTGCTCTCGTGGCTGCAACGCGCGCGGCCACGTGATCAATATGAGAGAATCGCAGCCACCCGCCGCCGCACACGGTCCAGCCGAATAGAGCCGCCGATCCGAACGTTACCGGAGACGGCCGACGCACGACGCGGTTTGTCATTATATATATATCGATGCCGGATTCGCATAATCTCTGGAGGCGCATCGTGCGAGCGTATATTTGAGAACGAGTCAGTCTCGCGATAGCTCAAACTTTATTTTTTTCTACTCGAAACATTTTCATTCATTTTTACGATCGATCTGGCTGCTTCGAAAATTCAAACGCGATTTTTTACGTTCGCGAAAATTCGATTTTTATGCCTCGCGCCAAATTTTCATGTTTTTATTTTTTAAGTCGATGAAAAATCATCGACGCTGAAGTTCGCGACGTTGGAATGCAACGAAAAACTTTTATTTTTATTGAAAATTTGTTTAATTTTAAAAATTATGCAAATTTTTTGCATTCGGAGTTTTGCCAAAGATAAAAAATAATTTCGTTGCATTCTAACGATGCAAACTTCAACGCCATTAAATATGCTGGGGAACGTCGTGCTGCCAAGTGTCGACGCAGTCGTTCCATGACCGCGATGATTATTTCTGTTTTTTCCTCGTTGACAATTTTCTTTCCTCGTTTGACAATACACAGTGCGTCGTCTTCTCGAAGTAGTCGTGCTCGCAGGTTACTCTGTCTCTATTATTGCTAAGCTCGTCGTGGTCGCACGAGTCTTATTCGATTTGCCATCCTAGCCAATTTGACACTCGCCGCGCTCCAGCCACAGCACATCCTCGTTTTTTTATCCTTTTTTGTGCATTTATCGATTTTTCTTCTGTCTCTCTCGGCCTTTCTCTCCGACTCTCCATTCACCTTTCACATTTTTTTCAGTGACTCTAGAAACAAATGAAAAATCTCTACACCTATTGCGCTTATTATTATTTCTTTTTGCAATCCCGATGAATTTTCGCGATTGCGGATCGCGAAACGATCGATTTCGATCCGAAAATTTCTCGATCCGCATCTCGAGTGCGAAGTAATTTTCCAGAATTATTTTTTCTTTTGCTCTTCGTAAAAAAACTGATTTTTGATGATGTTGAAGTTTGCATCGATGGAATGCAACGAAAACTCATTATTTTCTATAGCATCGCACCAAATTTTCATACAGAGTTTGTAAAGAATAAGAAAAAAGTCTTTTTTGCCATTCGAAAAGTAAATTTACTAGAAAAATTGCAACGAGTCAATTAATTATCGAAATAATAAATAAAAAATATATTTTTCGTTGCATTCCAACGATGCGAACCTGAATTCCCATAAATTCAGGACGTTGAAGATTGCATCGTTGAAATGCAACGAAAACTCATCATTTTCTATAGCATTGCACAAAATTTTCGTACAGTGTTTGTCAAGAATAAGAAAAAAGTCTTTTTTGCCATTCGAAAAGTAAATTTACTAGAAAAATTGCAACGAGTCAATTAATTATCAAAATAATTAATAAAAAATATATTTTTCGTTGCATCCTAACGATGCGAACCTTAATTCCCATAAATTCAGGACGTTGGATTTTGCATCATTGAAATGCAACGAAAAGTCATTATTTTTTATAGCATTGCACAAAATTTTCATACAGAGTTTGTCAAGAATAAGAAAAAAGTCTTCTTTGCCATTCGAAAAGTAAATTTAATAGAAAAATTGCAACGAGTCAATTAATTATCGAAATAATAAATAAAAAATATATTTTTCGTTGCATTCCAACCATGCAAACTCCAACATCATAATTATTGGCAGATTTTAAAAAAATATAATTGAAAATCAATTAATCGCGTTGCGAGCAAATTTATTCTTTTCATTCCACGCTGCGGAATGAAATTTAATTTTCCGCGGGCTAACTCGATGCTTTGGAAGGACGAAGAAGAAAAAATGAAACCGCAACCGCATACATGTGCGTGACTGCGCCATGCAACGGGCATCGATCCGCGATCTAATCTTTGCAACCAACAGACACAGCATAGAGTTCATCGTCATCGCACGGATATTACCCAAAACGCTCGCGACGTAACGTACACGCGCTCTGACATAATTCTCCCTTTTTTTTTCTTTTTCTTTTTTTTTTTATATTCCCATCGAATTTTTTCGCCCGAGAGAGAAAAAAAATGAAGAATAAAAACCGTGCGATTGTCTTGGAGGATTCGCGGTGCCGTAAGATCCGTTTCCTGCTCGCGAAACTCCTTCTCGCTGTAACCGCCGTAGCTCAATCCCCATATAATGCAGCAGCGACTTTGCTTTTTATTTTTTTTTCCCCTCGCCATCGGCTCCACGTTTTCTCAAGCGGCAGACAATGTGGAGCCGATTCATGCGGTCAAAATGAAGATTCTTCGCGGTGATGATGAAAAAAAGGAAAAAAATCTGCTCACGCTATGAAATTAACGATGTCGAAGTTTGCATCGTTGGGATGCAACGAAATTCGGTTCTTTCTGGGCCCGGGGCTCGTGATTCTCATTCTATATGGTCAGGACGATAAAACGATATTTTTTGTGGATCCAAACACAAAATCGGTGCGAAAATCGTCATGGTTTTTTTTATTGAACAAGCAATTGATGGAAAAATGAATTTTTTCATTTGCCGTGCGAACTCCACACCGAATACAAAATTTTGTTGGAAAAGATCGATATTTTGTTCGATACGTTCGACTAAACGTTTTTTTTTCTATAATCCCAAAAATTGTGTCATTGCAGCAAGAAATATTCTAGAAAATCTCTTCGGAAGCTAATTTTTGTCCTTCCAATCGTAAATTTTGCTCACGATTCCGTTAGAAACTAAATTTACTGCCAAAATAACGAAAATTTTGAAATTATCAAAAAATATTCAGTTCAACGTGTTCAACAAAATATCGAGGATTTTTAACAAAATTTTGTTGGAAAAGATCGATATTTTGTTCGATACGTTCGACTAAACGTTTTTTTTTTTCAATAATCCCAAAAATTGTGTCATCGCAGCAAGAAATATTCTAGAAAATCTCTTCGGAAGCTAATTTTTGTCCTTCCAATCGTAAATTTTGCTGACAATTTCGTTAGAAACCAAAATTACTGCCAAAATAACGAAAATTTCGAAATTATCAAAAAATATTCAGTTCTACGTGTTCAACAAAATATCGACCATTTTTAAATAAATTTCGTCCAGAGTTCAGTGTCATCGCAATGTCCGCGGGGCTCTTGAAATATTCGCAGACGTCCCTGCCATTCAGAATTTGCACCGGGACAGATCTGGAGAGAGAAAGAGAGAGAACGCAGGAACACGATAGCGCGAGTATATAGTCTCACCGGGTGCCATATGTGTGCGTTAAGGAGATATCCGGACAAGAGAACCTGCTGCTGCTGCTGCTGTAGCCCGGGCCTTGCTGCTCTCAGACTACACTATAGACCAAGAAAGAAAGAGAAAGAATGCATCCCATGCATCCGTGCATCTACCAGACTCGCACCCAGTTCCCAGACTCTCTCCTCCTCTCCAAAGCAGCAGAGGACGGATATCTCAAGCTTTACTCGCTCGCCTGCCTGCCTGGCTGCCTGCCTCAGCCTGGCTGCCTGCTTTTGCTTGCATGCGTGCAACTTGCTCCTATTCCCGAGAACACGTTTTTCGAACGTTCAACATATTCGCCATACGAGATCCGCGCGCGTGTAAAGCGATACATTTGCTCGCGCGAGCAGCCTTTTAGTCCTCGCACACAAACCCCATGATATTCGCGTTTCTACCAATTCCCACAAGAAACCCCATGCCATTGTTGTTTATATAATATTTCTCTTTCAACCAGGACACGAAACTTTTCGCGATTACGTTCAAGTTCGCCGCGGAATGCAACGAAATTCTGTTTTTTCTTCACCAGAGCTATCGTCATTCTTATTCGATATTTGGTCGTGACAATAATTGTCACGAATCAGGTTTTTCAATTTTAACGAATGACGAATTTCTTTTTGGAAAAAAAAATCGTTTTATTGTCCTGACCAAATATTTTATGAGAATCTTGAATTCTGCTCCAGAAAAAACAGAATTTCGTTGCATTCCAACGATGCAATACGTTTACGACAAGTTATTCCTTCGAACGATCAGACTCTCGTCCATACCGCGCCGCATCAGCTAGCGAAGCAGCTTTTATCGTCGACTCCTACGATTTCCCCTGCAAGTCTCCAACTTCCCTGCCCCCCAAATCGTTTTTCCAAATCCGCATTCACCCTTTTTCGTAAAACTGCACCAAAAATTCCATTCCGCCAATAAATCGTTAAAAATAATTCCTTCAATTTTCAAAACCATCCAAATCCCTCGCAACCCGATCGTTTCGTCATCCGAATCCCGAATTATAATTTTGCCGCGTAAAGATGAACGACGATTTGCTTAAAAGTCATGGCGCAAAAAAAAAGGTGCGTGCAGCACGATCGCACGAGAGCTTTGTAGAGAAAAGTAAATTCTCTTCGTGTCACTGAACTTTCTCATCCTTCGTACACGCTCCGTATACCGTCCCCCGCGCGCGCGCGGCCGTTTGACCCCGTCGTTTCGTTTTTCCGCGTGAAAGAAACCTCGACCTCGTCCGGAAGTCGAATGACACACACACACACGCGCACACACACAGACACACAAATATCATGTGTTTGTGAGAATATCGCATGTGTCTGCGTTTAGGGCAACGTGTGCATTTGCCAGTGCAGATAATGCGGGGAAGGGGCAAAAGGAAGAAGTGATGGTAGTGGTTCCCGACCAATTCCCCCTTCTCGTTCTCTCATTTCCCTCTCCAAACGGCCCGA
>JBAJMU010000012.1:3659202-3865497 GCA_037952995.1 Hyposoter didymator
CGTCACTTTCCCCTCCCAGCCCAACATTTTGTTATCACTTTTTTTTTCTTTCTTTCACTTGACTCGCTCCGGCACTGAACTTCCGTACCTCGGTGGAATATCCGAACGTCAAATTCTTCTCGAATCTTTTCTCATTTTTTTCGCGGATCTGTTTGTTACGATTTTTACGTAAATTTTGTGTTTTTTTTTCGGTCGTTTTTGCAATTTTCGGTGATCGCGATTTGTTTTTTTTTTTGCTGGGACTATTTTTTACGTGGTTTTCTGATGATTACGTTTTTTTTGTGACGTCACCGTTGCATCGGTGAAACGCAACTTTTGTTTTTTGTTTTGGCGAAGATATTAATTAATTAACGAGCCGGATTTCTTAGTTAATTGCCGCGTAACTCATTCGTACTCGGCGCGGGTACATTTTTTCTCTTCGAGCCCTGCGAGGAGCTTGAGACTTTAATAAAATTCGCTGTAATTTGAATTTTTGGCAAACGCGAACGATGTTGAAGTTTGCATCGTAAAAATGCACGAAAAATCTGTTTTTTTTTCTTCAACTTTTGATCAGGATGAAGAAAGAATTTTTTTTTACGATCCAAATAGAAAATCGTTCAAATTTCCATGGTTTTTGAAATTGAACAAAAAATAAATAGGAAAATGTATTTTTCGTTGGATCTCAACGTTGCGGACTTCCCTGCCATTGGAGCGAGTGCATTAATTGTCAAAATGATCGAAATGATTAATAAAAATTAAATTTTCGTTGGATTTTGACGCGGGATCGAAATTTTGGGATCGTAGAAATATTTTTTGATTCGTTTTGAAGGATATGCACAGACAAAGAAGGGAAAAGATCGGGGAAGAGAAATAAGAGGAATAGAAAGGACGACGGCGGCGGTATCTCTCGCGCGTCTTCTTCTGGAACTTGTTCTCCTCTGTGACGCTTCTCGAAATTGCATTCCCCCGGCGTGCACGCTCGGTCGGTTCGACAGTTTGCAACCTTAAAACTCTGTCTCTCTCTGCCTGATTCTCTCTGGCGCGTATATAGCGAAGACCCTCTCGCGTTCGTCCCTCTCGCCCTTTCCCCGTGTGTTCTTGACGGTCCCGAACCCGTTCGCGTTCTTTCCTTTCTCCGGTTCTCTCTATCCGTTCGTCGGTTCGTTCGTTCGTTCGCCCGGGCGACGCACTGCACTGAACCACCGCCGCCGCGCCGCCACCCCTCACACGCTGCTGCACTCTCTCCGTTCCATCTTTCTCGTTCTCTCACCTTTCTCTCTCTCTCTCTCTCTCTCTCTCTCTCTCGCACACATCGCGACGCAACGTCAGTCTGTCGCTACTCGCCGTCGAAGGTGGGCCATGGTTTCCCCGATTTACCAAATAATTCGTGCACGTTTTATTCCCTTCACGATCCCACCATCAATTACGTCGCTATTCCAAGTTCTCCACATTTTCATCGACAAGCTATTTGTCTATCGCGCCAGTGACTCGCGGAATTTAAATCCAACGAATCACTTTTTTTCGGCGCTCCAGCAACTCAAGGCACGCGATTCGCGAGAGTGTCAATTTTACGTTTTTTTCAAAAATTCCTATCGATGGATAAACATTCGATAATCTTGGTCTCGATTTTTTAACTTTGTGTCCGTTGACGTGTTGAAAAAAAACGTTGAGGCGTTTTGGAAAGAGTGGCTGTCCCGACGTCGACGAATTTTTCGTCTGGCTACTTTACGCCCCACCCTCCGTCACTTTTCCCAAAGAATTCTCATGGTTTTTGTCGCGTAATTGCTCCCAAAATGAATTTTTTGAATCGCCTACCGATGCGCTAATTAGATCGACGTTTTTTTCATTAATTTGTGCGGCTAATTGTCGATCCGCGTCGCTCTTTGTGCTCCGCTCCCTCGTCGCCGAATTTCTCTCGATTTTCTCGCAAATATATATCGCGCTCTCGATATACAACGGAGTGTGTTGCAATTCGCGTTGTGAAATTCGTGCCGAGAATCTTAATTGAAAAATGAGCAAAAAAGAGAGAGACGTTATCGCTGCCGCGTATCCGACGCCGCGCGCGCGATATCAAGCAACTGCGCGAAGAGTGCCGAGCCAGATATCGCGAGGAAAAAAAAGCTCGCGAAATAAATTCACTCGTCGTTATTTATACGCGAGACTTCGAGTCAGAGAGAAAAGGAGAAACGTCGCAGAGACGGAATCGATAACGAAAAATGATTAATCCGAATGCTCAACGACATATCATCAAATTTCGCGACCTTTCGTCTGTCTCAGTCACAGCCAAATTTTCACTGCAACCACTTTTTACTGCGCAATGCAAAATTACTCTCGCTCAACGAATTTTTATTTATTTATTTATTTATTTTCCGATCAGTTTCAAAAACCATGACAATTTTCTAATCCAGTCTTTGGATCCTGTGGAAATATCGTTTTATCGTCCTGACCGAATATCGATTCAGAAACACGAGAAAAAACCTCATTTTGTTGCATTCTCACGATGCATTCGACGTCGTCAAAGAAAAATTAAACGAACGTTCGTGGCTTCGGGACTGAAGTAAAAGTGACACGGATTTGCTCTTTTTTCGTTAGCAAAATTTTATTTCAATTATTTTTCATTTTTCGTCATTGCTTAACGTCAAATTTGACAATTTTTTTTTTTACGAGTTATTCGAATCACTGTCGATTTTTTTACGAAGAAAATCGTGGCTCGATGGAATTAATTATTTTTTTGTACAATTTCGAGACTCTCCATTCACGTTCTATCGTTTTTTTGGCCTAAAGATTCTTTACGAATGTTGAAAAAATGAAATTTCGAGGATTTGGTAGAATTTCGTGAAAGTAATTTAGAAAAATTTCAATACGTCAGTTTTTTGATGAATTTTTTTTTTAATTTAATGAAACGTGAGTATTTCTCAGATTATTCGCTTCCCTGATTCTCAGTTTTATTATTCACGGGACTGTAGATTTATTTATAAATCGCAAAATTAGCCAAACGCGAATGTCTTTTTGTTAAATCGCCAAATCATCGTTTTTGGCAAATTGCAACAACGAAGTCGAGACTTTTTTGTCAGTTTTTCGTTGGAAGATGCACGGGAGATGAAATTAATTGATTGGACGCGAGAATAACTGGCCCGTGGTACGAATTTCACGCGAGAAATGGTCAGAGATCAAGTGAGCACGAGGCAAAGTTTTTTAATTCAGTTTCATCGACCCAATAAGTTCATATTATTGGGATCGAAATTTGCGGACAGAAGAGCGTGAAAAAATGCAAAAACGTTGCTCAATTTCGTCGATCTACTGCACCGTGAAATCGTCAGTGTAAAAGTGTCAATTTATGCCAACAATTAGTGTGATTTGAATGTCCAAACGATGAAAAATAAATTCTTCTCATTTTCCAAACGTATCGACGCGATGAATGGATATTATAAAAATAACCGGAGCAGCCAACGAGCATCGATTTGGTGAGATTTATTCTTCTGCGTTTTCACAGCATCCACAACGCTCCACATTACTCGATTTTCGAGTTTGCATCGTTGGAATGCAACGTAAATTAAATTTTGTTAAAAATCGTCGATATTTTGGTGAACACGCTAAATATTTCTGAATCATTTCAAAATTTTCGATAGTTTGGCAGTAAATTTGGTTTCTAACGGAATCGTCAGCAAAATTTACGATTCGAACGACAAAAATTAGCTTCCGAAGAGATTTTCTAGAATATTTCTCGTTGCAATGACACAATTTTTGGAATTATTAAAAAAAAACGTTTAATCGAACGTATCGAACAAAAAAATCGATCTTTTCCAACAAAATTTTGTTTTCATATTTGGTCAGGACAATGAAACGAATTTTTTTACGATGTCGAAGTTTGCATCGTTGGGATGCAACGAAATTCCTTTTTTTCATTGACAAGGCTCATTATAAAAATGCGAAATGTAATTTTAACGCCAAAGAGATCGATTTTCCAAACCCGAAAAATATATCAGCTCGAAAAATTTGGAAAAAATATTTCTTGTTGCATCCCAACGATCGGAACTCCAACGTCGTAGATTTTTTTTGTTAATTCGTAAAACCGCAGACTGCTCGCACGATAAACTGAGCATCGAATATCCTTTGTGGATCAATCAATGAATTATATTTTTGCTTGAATATCCTGGAACACTGTTTCGACGGAGATTGGATAAATTAGCAATTAATACCGAGGGAGACACAAAGATCTCTGACGTTTGTCAGAAAACACGAGGGATCGAGGAGGCGCTTGTTCTGCAGAGCTTGGCGCTCTCGCGTAATTTGTATGCATGAACTGCTGTCTCTCGTTAAATCGGTCACACACATCTCCTTGTTGCCATTCCCCGCCCATTAACTCCTCATTTCGCCTCTGAGCTGTTTGCTTCTCTTCTCCGACTCTTCCGGGTCTTTCCATTTTACTAAACAATCATTATTTACTATTTATATTTATTAACGAGCGACGAGGGGGCGTCCTTTCGAAGAAGGACCTCGTGGCAAGGCGTTCATAGTGCTTTCGTGCAGTTTTTCTTCGATATCTTTGCTTTTTATGGAGGTGGACAACCGCCGTTAGAACGAAACGAAAGTTTTGTTGAAGAAAATCTTTTTATTGATAATTTGTTTAATTTTCAAAATTATTTGCATTTTTGAGCCGATACAGCTTTTCGGGTCGCACGAGAAGGAAATTTTGTTGGAAAAGATCGATATTTTGTTCGATACGTTCGACTAAACGTTTTTTTTTTTAATAATCCCAAAAATTGTGTCATTGCAGCAAGAAATATTCTAGAAAATCTCTTCGGAAGCTAATTTTTGTCCTTGCAATCGTACATTTTGCTGACGATTCCATTAGAAACAAAATTTACTGCCAAAATAACGAACATTTTGAAATTATCCAAAAATATTTAGTTCAACGTGTTCAACAAAATATCGAGGATTTTTAACAAAATTTTGTTGGAAAAGATCGATTTTTTGTTCGATACGTTCGACTAAACGTTTTTTTTTTTAATAATCCCAAAAATTGTGTCATTGCAGCAAGAAATATTCCAGAAAATCTCTTCGGAAGCTAATTTTTGTCTTTCCAATCGTAAATTTTGCTGACGATTTCGTTAGAAACCAAATTTACTGCCAAAATAACGAAAATTTTGAAATTATCCAAAAATATTTAGTTTCACGTTTTCAACAAAATATCGACGATTTTTAACTAAATTTCATTTCCTCTGCCATCGTTTTTTCGTCGTTATTACATTCTGCATTTCAATAACGAGCTTTGTCAAAGAAACAAATGAATTTCGTTGCATTGCAACGATGCAAACTGCAATTTTATTGAAAATTGAATTTTTTTTTCTCTGTTCGACGAATACTTCGTTATTTTTTAAATTAATATTCGCCTCGGATCGATTAGAAATCCTGTAACAGTTTCTTTAGTGTCGCAAACTTTTCTGCTAATTTTTCACGCCGTTGTATAAATTTTCTATGAAAAAAAAAATTATACACACGAAGCCTCGCGCAAAATGGCGTTCCGTGTCTTTCAAGATTTTTATTATATCCATAAAGCTCGGGGGATGTAAAAACGTTGCGTATACGTGTGCATGCCCTTTGTCCGATGCTCCATCTGGTGCAAAAAGACTACGCGTGGTCTGCTCCGCTGCCACGCATGCATATTGCAAGTGCATCGTGCTGCACTCTCGGACATGGCGCTCGCCCAAACAGACAATGTAATCAATTAATGAAATGCATCAAAGTCGTGAGTGCTTTTACGGAGCCAATAAAACAATCATAAACGTACAGAATCTTTTGCTCATACATCGTCGGCTCCAAAAATAAAAAAAATGGCGATCGAGTCCATTAAAATAAAATAAAAAAAAATCAAATCATTAAAAATTGAAAAAAAAATCGATATTTTGTTCGATACGTTCGACTAAACGTTTTTTTTCAATAATCCCAAAAAATTGAGTCATTGCAGCAACGAATATTCTAGAAAATCTCTTCGGAAGCTAAATTTTGTCATTTCCATCGTAAATTTTGCTGACGATTCCGTTAAAAACCAAAAACACTTACAAAATAACGAAAATTTTGAAATTATCAAAAAACATTTAGTTTTTCGTGTTCAACAAAAATATCGACGATTTTCATCAAAATTTCATTCCCAGTCTGCAGGAAATGAACGAGAACCAATTTCTCCACAGCAGGAAAAACATCGATAGGCATTTTCTTAATAGAGATTTTCAAAAAATTAATTTTCTCCTCGTCCTTCAATTTTTTATACAATTTTGCGAATTTTCTACAACCAGCCACTTATTTATTTCCGATTTTTCGATGCAACATCCTTTTTCGTTGAAATTCACTTGCAGTATTGAAGCGGCGTACATTATAGCCGAGTCTCCTGCGTCTCGTCCATCTCGAGAGGCCGGGAGCGAGGTGAAACACCCCGAGTCGAGGTCCTCGACCTTACAGCCGCAGCCAGCAGCCAGTCAGCGAACAAGGCAATATAGCAGTAGAACCAGGCAACACCAGCCAACACACACACACACATACACACACACAAATGTGCATGCACGTACATGAGTTTCGGTGAAAATACATTTACGTGCATTTACATGTACATAGGATACTATGTACAATGTACATAATACATGATTAGTAGTGAGAGAATTTAGACGAAGAAGGAGACGATTGCAAAAATTTTTGCTGAAATTTATTGACAATTTTTTTTTCATTTTCCAAAAGATTGGGAAATCCTTTTTGTGTTTCGTCTTTGGGACGTTTTCTTCACGTTTTTCGAGTCTTGGCTGAAGGACATTTTTCTTTCGGGACCAGCAACTCGCAGGGATCATTCGAAGTTTTCATTTATGGTCAACATTTTGGCTTTTCAATTCGTTAATAGGGAAGTGGTGAATAAGTAAGATTCTTGGGGGAAATTTCGAGACGAGGTTTTTCTGGCGGTGTCTTGGAAAGCTCGTAGTTGGAAAAATATCGCGGAATGCTCGCTCGCTTTAAGTGCAACCCTCGAAAAGCTGGTCTTTTGTCGAGCTGCTCTTAGGACTAAGCTCCTTAACAGGAAAATGCATGGTCAGTGAGTTTCTCGTATTTATGGAGTCGACTTTCTTGATCAATTATTCAGAACGAACAAATTTCGGCCTAATCGATACTTTGAGGCTTTTCGACTCGAACGTACGCCATCGAAAAGGGAGAAAAAAAATTTGCAAGCTTTCCCCTACGACAGGAGTTCAGTTCTTGTTCCTAAAAAAATTCATTATCAAGAATCATGACGCTGGACTTGGCGACGCAGGGCTCCAACGAAAAATACGCTTTTTATTCATCGTTTGATTTTTTATTTTTAAACCACGACAATTTTCGTACCGATTTTGTGGTTGGATCTTGAAAAAAATATCGTTTTATTGAAATGTATTAAAAAATCATCGGTTTATTAAATATTGAATAAAAATCGTGAGCTCTGCTCAAGAAAAAGCAGAATTTCGTTGCATTCCAACGCTGCAAACTGCAACATTCCAAATATTTCAATAAAAATGTATAAAACCCTAAAATACATTTTTCTATTCTCGGCTTTCTCAATTTCAAAAACCACACGACGATTTTCAGATTTTGTGGTTGGATCCTTAAAAAAAAAATCGTTTATCGCCCTGATTAGATATTGAATAAAAATCGCGAGCTCTACTCAAGCAAAAAAACAGAATTTCGTTGCATCCCAACGCTGCAAACTCCAGCATCCATAAAATTTTAATACGAATTCAAAAAACCATGAAACTCCAAGAGCATCAACAATCTCTCGCTCTCTCGCTCTCCCGAATTCTCACTCGCACACACAGACGAATCCTCAGTGTAGAGATTTCTGTAGAGATGCCTGGAAACATGCGGAAACGGGGAAACTAGTTCCGGCTAAGATCAATACCTAAAGTTGTACTAGCAAGCATCGGAGAGAGAAAGAGCCGAGTATACATGCTGCTGTTACGTCTGCACATATATACATGACACGTCTATGTGCTCGCATAGATATACGCCAAGGTAAAGATGGCGTGGCGCCTCCAGAAAGGGTAAAAGTAGTTGCCAGTGTCTTTGAGGACGAAGCTCGTGTGCAGCTTCGTTTTGGGCATGTAGTTGTGTTACAGTTAATAGCGAGTTGTTAGTCACTTGTTAAGCGAGCGACACAGAGCAAAGAGTTTATTCGCGCACGCGAGCCTCCTCCTGCTGTTTATCATTTTCTCCTTTTGCCATAAAAGCATCGGCGATGCATACTCCGCAGTGTCCGGAACTCTGAGTATTATCGTAAAATTAACTGGAGCCATAGAAATATGCAGAAATTTAGCACGAGAGCAATTTCGATCGTGCACTTTGCTGCGTGCTTCACAAATTTTCTCATTATACCATGAGCTTTAATTATAAATATAGTTGCGACGATGATCAGCATGCACAGTCGCTGAAAATCAAAGTTTCAAACAAACTGAGCAATTATTTTTATCTCGTGCCGTCAGGGCATGCGATATGACAATTTTGTGCTTTTTTGCGCACAGACAAAATGCAACTCCATTTTTGTTTGTCCGAGTGATTAATTAGCAGTTGAAAAATTCTATGATTGTGCAATTATTCGAGTTGAATTTTTTACTTTTCGTGGTTTCATCCTTGTGGACGTAACACACCGTACGAATCGCGACGTCAAATGGAAAATTTACTCGCGTGCACGAATCATGACGAACCGAGACGCGATGTTCAAGTTTTCGTCGTTGCAATGCAACGACATTTCGTTTCTTCTTGAGCAGATGTTCAGATTCCTATTCAATATTTAGTCGGGACAATAATAATTTTAAATAAATGAAAAAAAATTAAAATAAATAAATAATAATAATAATTCATTAATTAATTGATGAAAAAATTAATAAGAAAATCAATAAATTGGCAAATTAAGAATTAAATGAACAAATGAATGAATAAATAATAATAAAAATGAATAAATAAATAAATTAACAATTAAATGAATAAATAACAATAAAAATGAATAAATAAATAAATAAACAATTCAATAAATGCATAAATGAATAAATTAATAATAATAAATGAATAAATAAATTTTTTTTTAGGATCCAAAGTCAAAATCGGTACGAAAATTCTCATGGTTTTCGAAATTGAACAAATGAATAGAAAAACGTATTTTTTATTAGCCTCCAACGGTGAAAACTGCGCCTTGCGTGGTGCGAAGCTTTTTCTCTGTTTTTGTGGAACTAGATCGTTATTCCGTGACCCCTTAATCCCTCAATTGGCCCTCGAATTACCTGTCCTCTTGCCGCATATTTTGATGACGTTACGGTTTAGAAAATATTGAGAGAGATGCTTTTGTTTATTTTATTTTTTATTTTTATTATGTCTCGTACAAACAAGCCAACTGCGCTGGAGTACGAGCCTCGGAATGAGCGAATGTGCATGCAGGGCTCACGGCCAACCATGTGCATGTCTCTCCGGGCAAAAGTGTATAGATTACAAGTCCTCTACTTACCCATACTCGCTTCTCCTACCGTAAAGAACCCCCAGACTCACAAAAGAAACGTCTCGAGTACGAAATCCTTCTGCTCTTCGTCACAGACTCCGATACAGACAGTCTCAAAAGTTGCGACCCTCAACGTTCGAATGCAACGAAAAATATTACTTTTTATCGATGATTTGTTTTTTTTTTTCCCAAAATCATCCACAACGTAATTCATTAATGCAATTTAATAATTCAATAAATAATTATTGAATTATTAAATAAATAATTATTGAATTATTAAATAAATAATTATTGAAGTATTAAATCAATAATTATTGAATTATTAAATAAATAATTAATGAATTATTAAATAAATAATTAATGAATAATTAATTATTGAATTATTAAATAAATAATTAATAAATAATTAATTAATGAATTATTAAATAAATAATTAATTAAATTCATATAATTAAATAATTTAGTAATTTCGATAATGAGCTTTTCCAAAGAAATACAAAAATTTATTATTCCGAAGTTTGCATCGATGGAATGCAACGAAATTCCATTTTTTCTTGAGCAGATCTCAAGATTCTTATAAAATATTAATTCAGGACTATAAAACAATTTTTTTTTTACGATCCAAAGAAAAAATCGAGTCCGATTTCCACGATTTTTGAAATTAACCGAACAGGGAACAGGAAAACGTATTTTTCAGTGTCAAAAGAATTTCGATGCATTCCAAAGATGCAACGTAATCAAAAGTTGAGCTCGAGCGAGTTGGTGATTTCGTTGAATTGCACAGTTTTATAAGGCCAAAAGTTTTTATTCTTTTTTATTTCTATTCAATTAGCGAATCCAACGAAAACAAGCACTTCGCAGCTGTGCTCGTTACCGTGGCTCGTGCGATTGGCTGTCGTTAATTTTTTCTATTAACTCAGCGTGCGGAGAAATAACGCATCAGGGACTTTTAAGTTTTGTTGAGAATTTATAGCGTTTCCTTATTTCAGTATTTTTCAACTTGGCTTTTTGTCTACTGTGTACGCAATTATACTTTTTACGAGTTCGTATTTATGTAGCTCCATGTTGTCTGCACTTGTGAACGTAAATCCGACCAACTATACTGTACGGGGTTATGTCGAGTAATGCTTGTCGAGAGTTCTGTACACAGCCACCACGTTCCTCGTGCCTCCAGTGTACAAAGCCAACCCGAGCATCGATATGTTAGCAGTTAAGCTCAAGAATGTTAAACAGATTGAAACTTTGTGTGCAACTAAGCCACAATATACAATTATATGCGTGGCTAGAGCTTTCCTGCTGCTGTCTATTCGCTTTTATTCTCTTCGTACCTTACGAGTAGTTGCCAGACGATTTGTCGTTTCTGGATTTTGGAGGCGAGTGGATTTTTCTGGACAAATACGTTTCACCTTTGCTGAGCAATTGAATTATCTTTTTCCTGGTTCTCTGCAGCCTTTTGAAAATTTGACTGGATCTTTTTGTGATCATTAGCTACTTCTGTACCAAATTTTATTAAATTCTTAACGGTAATTCTAAAACCGATGGTAGTATCTTAAAAATGCAAAAGGAACAACGAAAAAAAGGAAACAGTCTTTTTGGTGTAAGGAAGTCTTTTGAAAATACATTTTTCACACTGAAAAGAAAAATTTTGTTGGAAAAGATCGATATTTTGTTCGATACGTTCGACTAAACGTTTTTTTTTTCAATAATCCCAAAAATTGTGTCATTGCAGCAAGAAATATTCTAGAATATCTCTTCGGAAGCTAATTTTTGTCCTTCCAATCGTAACTTTTGCTGACGATTCCATTAGGAACCAAATTTACTGCCAAAATAACGAAAACTTTGAAATTATCCACAAATGTTTAGTTCAACGTGTTCAACAAAATATCGAGGATTTTTAACAAAATTTTGTTGGAAAAGATCGATATTTTGTTCGATACGTTCGACTAAACGTTTTTTTTTTCAATAATCCCAAAAATTGTGTCATTGCAGCAAGAAATATTCTAGAATATCTCTTCGGAAGCTAATTTTTGTCCTTCCAATCGTAACTTTTGCTGACGATTCCATTAGGAACCAAATTTACTGCCAAAATAACGAAAACTTTGAAATTATCCACAAATGTTTAGTTCAACGTGTTCAACAAAATATCGAGGATTTTTAACAAAATTTTGTTGGAAAAGATCGATATTTTGTTCGATACGTTCGACTAAACGTTTTTTTTTTCAATAATCCCAAAAATTGTGTCATTGCAGCAAGAAATATTCTAGAATATCTCTTCGGAAGCTAATTTTTGTCCTTCCAATCGTAAATTTTGCTGACGATTCCGTTAGAAACCAAATTTACTGCCAAAATAACGAAAATTTGGAAATTATCCACAAATATTTAGTTCAACGTGTTCAACAAAACATCGACGATTTTTAACTAAATTTAATTTCCAGTTTCCAATCCCTTAAAATAGTTAAAAGTCGAAAATTCATTTATTTTTCATAAGTTTCTTTATTTTACACCGAGAAATGTTGAATTTCTCAAAGAGAATCGTGGTCGAAAGTCTCGTAGCCAATTATTATTGGGGAATGGTAAAACCTTAAGGTTCGTGTCGTTGCAATGGCGCGGAGTCGTGTGCGAGGGAGCAAAAGTGGATGAGCAGAGTGTGGCAAACCGAGGAACCTCGTCGGGGACGTCAAGAGCGAGAGCGGCAAAGCCTGCAAAATGCATCGCGAATTGCAAGAGCGAGAGTCGGTGCTGCGGTGAGGGACCGCTGTGGCGTGTAATCGAGGCGCGCGTGAGTAAACGAGAAAGTGGACGAAGCGTGATGATTGACAGCACGCCGAGAAACAAGTCCCTCTGCACTTTTTTTCTAGCCACCGATTTTTGAGTCTCTCCAGATGGAATTACAAGATCCAATTATACGAATCAATCAGCGCTTTATTGGGTTGCACATTGCGAGTCGTGACGAATTCATTCGTGAATTATCTACACCGCAGTTCATTGAGAAACGAGCGTTCGTGTCGTCGTCGTATCTCCCATTAAACCCAATCGTTCCACACGTCAATAGCTTTCAATCCTTCCCTTCGATTCTTTCATTTATTAGCCTTTACTCGATTACTCTCAACAGTGGAATTTAATTTTTTACAAAATTCTTTATTAAGCTTCTCCGATGAGTCGCTTGAAAAAATCGAGCAGAACTCTTTCCAATTTGCAAATTCGACGAACATTGAAGTTGACAGCAAAATTCGCAACGTTGGGATCGAACGAAAAATACTTTTCGTATTTTTTTTTGTGAAATTTAAAAAATCGTAACAATTTTTTCTTTGGATGCTTAAAAAATATTGTTACACTGTCTTGACCAAATATTTACGATATTTAAGTTCGGATCGTTGAAATGCAACGAAGACTGATTATTTTTGTAGAATATTTTATTTTATATTTTACTCATTATTTATTGCCAAACTTTCATACATTTGGCAACGATGATGGCACAGTCTTCTTTGCCATTTAAAAACTGAATTCACACGAAAAACTGCATCGAGTGCATTAATTATCAAAATAATGAAAAAAAAATACATTTTCCGTTGTATTTCAACGAAATTTTCAATATTGTTAATATTTTGGATAAGAATCTTGAGGTTTGTGCAAAACGACGATGGCACAGTCTTCTTTGCCATTTAAAAACTAAATTCTTACGAAAAACTGCATCGAGTGCATTAATTATCAAAATAATGAATAAAAAATACATTTTCCGTTGNNCAACAAAAATTTCAATATTGTTAATATTTTGGATAAGAATATTGAGGTTTGTGCAAAACGATGATGGCACAGTCTTCTTTGCCATTTAAAAACTGAATTCTTACGAAAAACTGCATCGAGTGCATTAATTATCAAAATAATGAATAAAAAATACATTTTCCGTTGCATTCCAACGAAAATTTCAATATTCTTAATATTTTGTATAAGAATCTTGAGGTTTGTGCAAGAAATAACAGAATATCGTTGCATCCCAACGATGCAAACTTCAGCATCGTCGAACGGACAGCCAAGAATAAGGGAAACGATGAAAAGAACGAGACGTCAACGTATTTAATTTTTAATTTTATTTTTTCAACGTACGTCCAGAAATTTGCGATGTACAGAGATTTTTTGTAGCGAGTTTCTTTTTGGAAACGAGCGATCCATTTTTTTATCCACTATGTGGGAAATGGAGGCGATCCACGTGTGCAACACGATTGGATATTTATTTCCATTCGTTTCTTTTCAACCTGAAGGCAGTGGAACGGGATTGCGACCTTGACAAATCTTACACGTGCTTGCATGTCAACCGCGTTTGCAATTGAGTCGCTCGTCATAAGCCCATGACGTGTTGAGAATTGCAATTTACCACTCGAGTCACTGCCCTCCACTTTTTCTCTGCATTGCCCGACGTTTCCAACGAAAAATGCGTTTCTCTGTTAATTGTTTGTTTAATTTTTTGAATCATTACAATTTTCGCAGATTTTGTGTTTGGATCCGAAAAAAAAATCGTTTTATGCTCCCGACTGAATATTGCCCAAGAATTTTGAAACCTGCTCAAGAAAAAATAGAAACTTCGTCCCATTCCGACGATGCAAACTGCAACATCGTTTATTCGCCTATACTCGCGACCAACGCGTGTCAAGTTAATTAGTATCATTATGAATTGCAACCTGTCGTCGTCAGGTTTGCAAACCTCGTCAATTATTTGTCACGTTCTCTCGACAGCTTACGTACAGACAGAAACGCGTGTACTTCTTTTTCAATTATCCACTCCACACGATTTGTAAACCCTGTCGATAGCGTTTACATCCCATTAACCGTCATTACATTTAATTATATTTCGTAATACAGAGTGTAATATAATAATGTTATTCAGCAATGGCACGTGCGTGAGTCTCGATCGATGAGATAGTGACGATCTTGAGGTTCGCATCGTTGGAATGCAACGAAATTCTTTTTTTTCCGGTGGCCAATTTCGTAATTAAAATAAAAAAAATAAAAATGAAAAAAAAATGAATAATTAAAAATTACGACGACGAAAGGATCGATTCTTGGGACTCAAAATGTATATATCAGCCCAAAAAAAGTGAATGATTTTGAAAATTAACTAATTATGGATTAAAAGTAATAATTTATGACCTTGAAGTTTGCATCGTTGCAATGCAACGAAAAATAAATTTTTTATTCATTATTTTGATAATTAATTGACTCGTTGCAATTTTTTTTAGTAAATTTACTTTTCGAATGGCGAAAAAGATTTTCTTGTTTAATTTTTCATATTTTTATGTTTTTATTAATTTTTCGTTGCATTCCAACGTTGCGAAGTCGCGATGAGCGTCGTTGAAAAGAGATGCGAGCATGTATAGGCAGTAAGAGGCGAAAACGTGTGTACCAACAACTGTTGGAGAGTAGCCGCCTATCCTTTCTACTACCACTACTAGAACGCCAGTCATTGGACCGTCTGGTCTAGCCGGTGGGCGGGGATAGAATTCTCTATGGGTGTTGTAAATCAAGCCATGGTGGTCCTCTCACATTCTTTCGATTTTTTACTCTTTTTTATTCGTGAGTTTTATTCTTCCCTTCGGTCGTAAATTTGTTTCTCGATTTTCTGCAATTCTTTTGGGTTTTTGCTTGTAAAAATCTGTAGAAACTTTCGTAACGCTCGCACCAGGAAGTTGGACGATGTTGACGTTTGCATCGATGGAATGCAACGAAATTTTCTACGATTTTTTTTTTTTTTTTTTTTTTTTTCAGGATCCAAACAGAAAAATTGTCTCGGTTTTTGAAATTTAATTAACAATTAATTGAAAAACGTATTTTTCGTTGGATCCCAACGTTGCTAACTCCAGTGTCATATTTTTATGACGTTCCTGTAACGTGGGACATAACAAACGATGCAACGATTGTGCATGAGACTGTGTGCAGATATGCAGTACAAACGAGAGCAAGAAAAACCATGGCCGAGGGTTCACGTCGTGTTGCTATGGGGACGCCTCTGTCCAGCACTCTTCTCTTTTCTCCTTGGCTCTCTTTCTTATATATTCATATATATATATAAAGAAAAGACGCTTCATGGGATTTATACACATGCACATGCATCTTTCTTTCTTCGCCGACCTCGACGACGTACAGCGAAGGATTTCCTCTTCCCTCGCACCCTTGCTCTCGGAGAACGCTACCGCGCCGCGACCGCTCTAACCGTTTAGCTCTATATATTGCAAGCTCCGTATAATTTTCATTTCACACCAATTCCCCGACTGCAGCGCAACTGGACCCTCGGGCTCTCCTTGGCAAAAGTTCATTTTTCCAAATTGTTCGCGAAGCTCGACTTCTTCGTTGAAAAAAAAATCCATTTTGACGCGACGACGCGGTTTTTCATTTATTTATCCGTGGGGAACAAAGTTCGCTGATGGAAAACGGGGGGAATAATATTTTGGGATTCTTATGGGGCCCCTTAAAACTGCAACGCACAATCATCATTCTCTAATTGGTTTTACGGTACCAAGACCATGAATCCTCAGAATAAGTCTCAAAAGATATTCGCATTCGTAGTTTTATACATTTAATATTGAGTTTTATGATAAATCTCAGATTTCATTGTATTTTACAATGAATTCTTATCAATTTTTAGGAGAAATCAGTTTTTATTGTAAAATACAATGAAATTTATGAAATCGATGATAAATTCATGAAATTACCAATGCGAATATATTTTTTCTGGTTTTCTTCAGCTTCTCGAAAATTTGATCGGATTTTTTTAAATCATAATCTACTGCTGTACCAAATTTTATGAAATTCTGAACGGTAATTCTAAAACCGACTGTACTACCTTAACGATGCATCGTTCGCATGCAGCGAAATCCAGTTTTCTCATGAATAGAGCTCATGAAGCTTATTCAATCAATTCAATCAGGACACTCAAACGATATTTTACAAAACAATTAATAGAAAAAGCGTTTTTTCGTTGGAGCGCAACGTTGCAGCGAACTTTAGTCACATTCTTTCTGTTTTATTTTTTTTTTCTGTAGAAATCACGTCGACAATCCCGAGGTCTCTCGAAAATAATTTCGTTCCTCAATGCCGCATTATCTCAACGAGTTTCGTTCGCTCCCCCATAAATTCCATGGGATCCATCATTTTCACAATTTCCCAAAAAACTGAAAGCCATAGCAAAACGAGAAAGTATTCTTCCGAGTGATAACAACCAGCCAAGTAACTAAATTGTGAAGAAAAACGTTTCTTAGCGCCGCGAAGGGCTGATGCGTACAAAATGAATTTTGACCAATTATTCTCGATTCCCCGATGCTCAGTAAAATGGCGATGAAAAGTTGATAATTAGTAGTTTGTAGGACGCAGAGAGAAAAGTACAGGAAGCGAAAAGTCGCGAGGTCTCGTGACTGCGAGTTCGGAGACTCGCGGCGGTTTTCGTTCAATCAGAGTTGCTCATCTGCAGGGAGAAGGATGCTCCGCATGCGGTGCGACGTTCGGTGGGCATCGACGACACGCAGAGAACGTTCCAAGTTCATTCACACGGGACCGTACACCACTCTCCTTCGTTTTTTTTTTCCATCTCTCCCTTTTTCTCTCTCTCGCGATCTCTGTTGCTCTTATCGCGTCTCGCTAAATATAATATGGCGGTGCGCGGTCTCTACACTCTTTTCTCCCTTCTCTCCCGCTCGTTCTCTTTCCTTCATCCTCCTTCCACTTTTGCCCAATACACGCATCGACTCGACATTGTCGACCAACACTTTGACGCTTGAAACTCTCGCTTCTTCTTCTCCCACTCTTGAGTCACTTTTTCCCTCTTCTTCTTTCGGCGTCCCCCTAATTCAACGCCCCTATCGTTATACCTAGCTTCCCCTTCTCCCTGCTGCTCTCCTGCCTCTCCTGAGAGAGAGAGAGAGAGAGAGAGCTCTTGGTCTCTGTTTCCCATACTCTTGTCTTTTTCCCATTCCCTGTCGCGCCTTGCACCCACCATAACTTTGGTTCGTCATCCAGTGGCCCGATACTAGTTCGTACGCCCACAGGATCAGACACCATCGGCTAATATAGCTGTAGTCCATAATGCATGACAGCTCGTAAATGCCTGTCGCGTCTATATACATATATATCGTTGAGCTTCTATTTATTAACGTGCATGCTGCGATAACCGGTAATACACAAAGTCGACCAACTTTTGACACGTAATACATCAGCCACGATCGCATATTAAATACACGAACAACACAAAAAGCTCGTTCATTTTCATTGAGGAAAAATATCGAGTGAAGAATGTAATTGGATCGAATATTTTTTATTGATCAATTTTTGTTCGTTCTCGTGATATTACAGCTCGCGGGGTTCGTTGCCTTTGCATTTATTCTGTAAATTAAAAGTAATTGTATTCTTTGAGGAAAAAAAGGAGTAGAGCGAATGAAACTGAAGATCGCAACGTCGGAGTCCAAGGAAAATTCGTTTTTCTATTAATTGTTTATTCAATTTTTAAAATCGTGACAATTTTAGGATTTTCGCTTTGGATCCTGAAAAATATCAAGAATAAACGGAATTTCGTTGCATTCCAACGATGCAAACTTCAACTGGTATAACTCGGTGCAGTTTCCTACATTTATAATTGAGTTTTATGATAAATCTCAGATTTCTTTGTATTTTGCAATGAATTCTTAAAAATTCTAAAGAGAAATCACAGTTTTCATTGTAAAATACAATGGAATTTATAAAATCGATGTTAAATCCATGAAATTACCAATACGAATATTTTTTTTCTGGTTCTCTGCAGCCTCTTGAAAATTTGACTGGATTTTTTTCTCATCATGATCTACTACTGTACCAAATTTGATTAAATTCTGAACGGTAATTCTAAAACCGACAGTTTTACCTTAAAATTGAGTTTTATGATAAATCTCAGATTTCTTTGTATTTTACAATGAATTCTTATAAATTCTTAAGGGAAATTACAGTTTTCATTGTAAAATACATGAAATTTATGAAATCGCTGTTAAATTCATGAAATTACGAATACGAATATTTTTTTTCTGGTTCTCTGCAGCCTCTTGGAAATTTGACGGATTTTTTTCTCATCATGATCTACTACTGTACCAAATTTGATTAAATTCTGAACGGTAATTCTAAAACCGACAGTTTTACCTTAAAATTGAGTTTTATGATAAATCTCAGATTTCTTTGTATTTTACAATGAATTCTTATAAATTCTTAAGGGAAATTACAGTTTTCATTGTAAAATACATGAAATTTATGAAATCGCTGTTAAATTCATGAAATTACGAATACGAATATTTTTTTTCTGGTTCTCTGCAGCCTCTTGGAAATTTGACGGATTTTTTTCTCATCATGATCTACTACTGTACCAAATTTGATTAAATTCTGAACGGTAATTCTAAAACCGACAGTTTTACCTTAAAATTGAGTTTTATGATAAATCTCAGATTTCTTTGTATTTTACAATGAATTCTTATAAATTCTTAAGGGAAATTACAGTTTTCATTGTAAAATACATGAAATTTATGAAATCGCTGTTAAATTCATGAAATTACGAATACGAATATTTTTTTTCTGGTTCTCTGCAGCCTCTTGGAAATTTGACGGATTTTTTTCTCATCATGATCTACTACTGTACCAAATTTGATTAAATTCTGAACGGTAATTCTAAAACCGACAGTTTTACCTTAAAATTGAGTTTTATGATAAATCTCAGATTTCTTTGTATTTTACAATGAATTCTTATAAATTCTTAAGGGAAATTACAGTTTTCATTGTAAAATACATGAAATTTATGAAATCGCTGTTAAATTCATGAAATTACGAATACGAATATTTTTTTTCTGGTTCTCTGCAGCCTCTTGGAAATTTGACGGATTTTTTTCTCATCATGATCTACTACTGTACCAAATTTGATTAAATTCTGAACGGTAATTCTAAAACCGACAGTTTTACCTTAAAATTGAGTTTTATGATGAATCTCAGATTTCTTTGTATTTTACAATGAATTCTTATAAATTCTTAAGAGAAATTACAGTTTTCATTGAAAAATACAATGAAATTTATAAAATCGATTTTAAATTCATGAAATTACCAATACGAATATTTTTTTTCTGATTCTCTGCAGCCTCTTGAAAATTTGACTGGATTTTTTTCTGATCATGATCTACTGCTGTACCAAATTTGATTAAATTCTGAACGGTAATTCTAAAACGAATTACCTTAATGTGAAAATGACCTGAAAAAATTCTATTTGAAACGGACGGTGGCTTTTGTGTGGGTTATATAAATGAATCTTAACGCGAGAGAAAATCCTGCTCCCCGAGGCCAGACTCTCTAATCCCTCGATTGGAAACGGGCCCTTGGCCCTTTGGGTCCTGCGAGAGCTGAGAAGAAGAAGAAGAAGACGACGACGACGAAGCAGAGGAGTCCACGGAGGCCATTAAACTGTCTACGCGAGCGTGGATGGGGGCGCTGAGAGAATTCTTGTAACACGAGAGACCAGAACGCTCTCGCTGCTGCTGCTGCTGCTGCTGCTGCGCCCCTTCGCCTAACGTGCCTCCTCGCCTTTTCTCTCTCGAGTTGTTCATCTTTCTTTCTTATTATTATTATTTCCTCCTCCATCCCCTTTGCTTCTCTTTTCTTTCCCACAAGATCGTCCTGTGCTTCCTTCTCTTTCGTTCTTCGCCCTTTTTTTCCATCTTCCTTTTTTCTCGGCGCAGGGGCCACTGGCCCGACATTGGCGCGACCCTGAAGGGCTCGCACGACAATTGCATTCGCCTTCGAAATCTCTTCACCTCTCAAAAAATTCTTTTTTATTTTTATCTTCACTTCCTGAGTTACTAAATTTCGTAAAAAACATTTTCTCTCATTGTCGCAATTTCTCTTTCCAATATTTATTCAATTCCAATGAAAATCATGATTGCATCGTTGCAATGCAACGAAAAATATATTTTTCATTCATTATTTTGATAATTAATTGATTCGTTACAATTTTTCTAGTAAATTTACTTTTCGAATGGCGAAAAAGACTTTCTCGTTATTGTCGAGAAAAAATTGTATGAAAATTTGGTGCAATGCTATAAAATCATTGAAAATCCCTTTTCGAACAAGAAAAATCCATTCCATCAAACTCTCCAAGTCCAAACGCAAACGATTCGTAATAAAATGAAAAAACGATCGAAAACTCTGATTTTTGCAACGAGCCTCAATAATTATTTTTCTAAATTCATTATTCAACGTTTTTTTCTTTCTGTCTGTTTCAGAATGACCAGCCGCATGGGGATACACTGGAAAATGACTTTTTGGAACTGATCCCCAGGATGCAAAATTGAAGACGAGGAAAATATCGAACCGGAAAGAGGCCGAAGCAATCGGGCTTGAAAAATTCGAAAGAAACAATATTCGTGTACGAGAGTCAGGGGGAGAGGGGGAAAGAAAAGAGGGAAGAATAAAAAGCCTGAATGCGATACTGAGACAGCTACTTGATGACACTAACCCGTAGATCCGAACTTGTGGGCTATTTTATATGCATACCGCAAGCTCCTATCTACCGGTACATGTAGTCAGGCCGGCGTTAAAGAGAATTCGCCTCGTCGCCCTTCGTTTCTCTATTCGACGTTCCTCCGATGAGTTTCACTTTTTTTTCCTTATTTTCTTCCCTGATAATCCAAAAACGACAACAAAAAACGCAGTGACTTGAACCTAAAAAAGTCGGACAACGAGACGTTGAAGAAAAAATTGGAGTAAAACGAAAATTGAGGAAAAAATAAAAGTAGAAAAAATAATAATAATCGTGATAGGTCGTTGAAAGGCTCGTCGTCGTCGTCGTGGAAATCAATGAGCTGCAGCTCCTTCAGAGAAATATAAAGCAACGATTTTCCATTGATAAAAGCCTGACGATTATTTTCTCGCTTTTTACTTTTTCCTCCTTTTTCTCTATCGTTTCAATTATTTTCATGATTAAAGGACTGTTTTTTTCGCTCGATTATTACGAGCCAATAAATTTCCTCTTGTCGACGTTTTTACATTTTATTCTTGAGACGACCAATTACAATCACAAAGCGACCAACTTTTGTCTCGTGACGTTCGAATCGTGTGACGATTATTTTTCCCATGGGTTTTCATTTTTGTTTTGTTATTTATTTAATTTTAATAATCACCTTGATTTTTCTTGTCGATTTAGTTTTTTGGTCGCAGTAGAAACGAATTTCGTTGCATTCCAACGATGCAAACTCCAACTTCATTATTTTCTGTCAAAAGTTACGATTCCTGGACGAACGTAAAATCGAATAGTGTGTCTCCTCGGGCAAATTACGATTTTACAGTTTTAAATTGCATTCGATGATTCAAATCGACTTGCCGATCGAATCACCGATCCATTGCTTCAGTTTTGGTCACGAATTATTTCCATTACATCGATTTGCATCCATTTTGGCTCAATTTTAGTTTTTTAAGGACGTTGTATGCAGAATTTTCTTTCCATAGAATTCCTTCAAATTTGCATCACACAAAGAGAATCGTGGGGTCTAATAACTCGAGCAATTTTAAGAAGTTTCGACACGTAAACGTCGAAATATCAATTTATAAAAATCACCATTTTCAGAAGTTTCTCTCAAGAGCGTTTGTTAAAAGTTGCAATTCTCAACATTAAATATTTCGATTTCTAAATGGTGAAGCCTCTCAAAACTTTGCATACACTTTTATTCAACATCGAAGAAGCTTAATTTCGTTTTTCAACAAAATCGGTCGTAAAATTCTTTAAAATTTTGTTTATTGTACAAAAAATGCAGATTTCCTCGGAAAATCTTGGATTTCGAGTACGTCGTTCTTCAGTCAATTCGTAAAAACTTTTTAAATGAATTTGGGCTCGCGAACCATTTTGTATGTAAAAAAAACTGAAAAAAAAATTTTAGATTCGATCGTCGCCACTCGACAACGTCCTTGAGAAACTGTCTTCGTGAAAAATTGTCAAACGATCAGTCGCCTGTGTTTTTACACCCCGAGATAATGATTTTCCCCAGAAATATTTTTTTGAAACGACCCACACGATAAGAAAATATTCGTAGACGTATTCGTTGGCGTGACAGCGGCGATGCCTGGGTGAGGTAGTAGGTTGTATAGTTGGGAATATAAAATTCGCAGATATGAAGTCCACTGTACAACTTGCTAACTTTCCCGGTCGTCGGCGCCCCGACGTTGGATCATCTTGGTCGTCTGCTTGCCACGAGATAATCGACATCGACGTGCCTCCTCAAAAGTAGAGCAGATGCAAAAAAAGAAAAACTATATTTCGAGTGTCGGATTGGAATTTTCTACGAGGACAGAAAACAATTTTTGTGCGAAAGAGAGAAAATTGATGATTTACGATCCCCCCGAAAAGCGAGAGTGTGTCTGTGAGAGAGAGAGAGAGAGAGAGAATGAAGAAATTGAAAAGCACAGAGAAAAAAAAAGGGCAATGGCGGGCAGGCGATAAAAAGCCTGCCGCTTCGCCGGTTCCCTGAGACCCTAACTTGTGACGTCGCGTCTGATATCTCACAGGCTAGATTCTCTGGTATTGGCGATGAATTCTGCCGTTTCGTTCATTCTAGTTCCCCCTCCCCCTTCATATCGTATTATTCACTAATATTTTTCATTTCTTCCCCAGTCACCAAAGCTCAACAATCAATTGTACGAAAAAGAAAACGATGAATCAAAAAAAAATGATCGAAATTGGAAAATAAAATTGTATCTCCGTTCGATTCGTGAGAGATGAAGAGAAAACTACGAAATTCCTTACGTTTTCCATTCAGAGACCCTCCACGATCGTTCAGTTCGAAATGAAACGATTTTTTTCGATTTTTTAACAAAATTTCATTTTTTTTTATAACTTTAGGAAAAATTTTCGGAATTTCGACGTTTTGTTTCAATGTAAAAACACTTGCGTACCAATTACTGTGTATTTCAATCTTGTTTATATAAAAATACAGAATTAAAATGTACAGACGAGCGTAATGTGCACGCCGTAACGCCGCAGTAAATTTTTCTCTCCCACCTCATCGTCGGTAATAAACTTGTGTCCGTAATTGTTTATCGTCTATCTACATCGAAGCATTTTTAACACAATATGTAAAAATAAAATAAAAAGAAAAGAAATAATGCAGTTGATTTTTGTCGACTGTAGAAAATAAGATTATTGGATATTGTCTGGGGCTCATTCGTCTCGACGATGTTGAAGTTCGCATCGTTGGAGTGCAACGAGAATTCATTATTTTTCATAGCCATTCGAAAACTGAATTTAATAGAAAAATTCATCAAGTCAATTAATTATCGAAATAATGAACGAAAAATGCATTTTTCGTTGGATTCCAACGAGGCAAACTTCAGGATCATTCCGTCTCGCGAAATGAATGATTCGCGCGTGTATTTACGCGAGAAAATCACTGGAAGATTCGAATCGTGGAAAATGAAGAAAACGCACAATCGTCGAAGCTTTCCACGCCGATTTTGAGTAGTTTTTGCTTAGAAGACACTTTGTAGGTTTTAGACTCACGAGTCTGTGCAACGAGACAATCAAAAATATCGTCTTCCCTCCTCCACTAATCTGCTCAATTCGCCCGCCGAATATCCCAGCAGCTGCTTCAAATCGCACACGAATTTGTAGACGAAACGTTTGCCATGAACTTTCGATATCATGTCGCCGTCGTAATAGTAACGCAACGCTCGCGATAACTTTTCGTAATTCATCGACGGCTTGTTCTTCCGCGCTCCCCATAATTGCGCCACCGCTTCCGGCTGATTCAACTTGAATTCTCCTTCCGTGCCTACCCATCGAATCGCGTCCCGGTGCTCACGGTCCGTCAATAACTCTAATAAAAATTGCCACAATTGGATTTGGCCGCTGTTTACTGTACGACTCGAAGCTGCTAATGTTATCGATGTATTCTCCATGTTCGTCAGTGGCATTCCGACCAAACGAGCATGCTGGTTCAACGACGTACGTGACTTTGGAGCTTTCTGGTTACGAGACTTTATCGACTTGTCGACACTCGCCGTGCTATCCAGCGAACTATTCATTCCATCTTTTTGGACCACCGCTGTATGGACGAAAATACATTCATTATAATCCCATCGCGACAACGCTTTGAATTTCTACGAATACAACTAAATTATGAGGCTCAAGTATGACGATGACGTTCGCAACGTTGAGCTCCAACGAAAAATACGATTTTCTATTAATTTTTTGTCAAATTTCGAAAACTATGAAAATTTTCGTTGGAATTTTCTCTTTGGATGCTAAAAAAATAGCGTTTTATCGTCCTGACGAAATATTTAATGAGAATCTTGAGATTTGCTTAAGAAAAAGGAAAAAAATTGCTTTTTATTGACGATTTTGTTCAATTTTTAAAAAATATATTCAGCGGCTCGCGAAAACCGATTTCTCCATCACGGTAATTACATTTAACACTTTGCTCCATTAGCTATGCCAAAGAAAACAGAATTTCGTCGTATTTCAACGATGCAAACCCCAAAGTTTTTGAAAATGACGTTAATTCAATTAATTGTTCTGCAAGAATGAAATGATTGACTCACCGACAAACTTGCACTTGCGTAATAATTCGAGATGCGTCCAAAAAACATCACCAGGATCGAGAGGAACTTTGGACTGAAATTCTTCGAGAGTCAAATCACAAAGTTGCGCACCAGTTATGTTCCAATCGGCGAGTCTCAACGAGACTAAATTGAATTGTCTTACTGCCCACTGAAGCCAATGTTTCACGTGAGTCTGGGACCAGTCTTTTGGATCTGCTGGAATCTTCAGACGTTCCTGTTTGACGAATATTCACAATTTTCGTTACAACGGTCAAAAAAATCCAATAAAAACGAACCTGAATTATTCAATATTAATAATAATAATAGTAATAATAAATAAATGAATAAACAATAAGAATTCGTCGTAATAAAATATTAATAATAACGATAAATAATAATAAAATATTAATAATTATAAAAATAAATAAATAAAATTAAAGGGAGTGGAAAAAAACGTTTTTCACCTGTTCCTGTTTATACTGAGCGTCCACCATCCATCTGATAACATTTTGTTTGCTTTCCTCTTGTGGAACTGGAGCTGAAATTGACGAAAAACGTAAAACGATGTAAATATTGTCTAAAAATTGTTTCTTCGAAACAATGGACCCAATTGTTGGTACACAATGGGAAATTGAAATTGAACGACTACTTTTTTACCGAAATAAACGACAGACGAGCTCTGAGGGATTTTTAATGTCGAAAATTCGAATTTTTGGGAAAAAGGAATGAAAATTTCGTCCAAAGCAACGAAATTCTGTTTTTCTTTGAAGCAGAGCTGAGGATTTTTCAATATTTCGTCAGAATAATGAAACAAAATGCTCACGGTTTAGCGTCTTTGGGAATTTTGTTCCGTACGGTGGAAAAAAAATGTTTTACAAAATTCAAATGTGCGGAAAACTTGAAAATGAACTCACAATTACTTTCGGCGACTTCTACGTAATCCTCTGCCGGTTTGAGGACGTCCACAATGTTTATTCGCCTCTGATTGGCTTTTATTTGGACGTTGACTTGTACGAGACCTTCCCCCTGGACGCACTGGTCCACGAGATTTTTGTGACTTTCCAGCTGCGCAGAGAAGAAACAAAAAAAAAGCATTTTCAAAATTTTCTCCCTCAGTCTCGTCGAAAAGCAAAAAAAAAAGGAAAAGTCGCAACCATTTGCGCGTCCTGGAGCCAAAAAGAATAATCTATGAGCTCCACGCCGAGTCTCTGTTCCAAAAGATTCCTCAGCGTGGATAACGGCTCCCGGATGTCCATGTGCTGCATCAAAACACCCTCGTTGCAATCCTCTCCGTTGGTGTTGCCCTCGAGAGCGAAGCTCGGCTCTACCTCGAGATCCGAACTTTCCTGCTGCAGTTGGGCCATTATATCGTCGTCTTGCGACAGCATCGCCTCGGGCTCCATTTTGATCCTCTTGATCATCGCGTAATCGGAATCCTCGTCAGGATCGAAGCTGAAACGAAAGAGAAGGGAAAAAGCGATGATAACCTAAAAAATGGCATCGCGAACGAAGGGATTGTCGCATTTTTCGAAGGATCGACGATCGTTGACAAAATTGCATTTTTCACGAAGAAACACGAAATTTTTTACGAGTTTTTTCGCTTTTTTTACGCCTTGCCATCAGTTCCGGTTGCAATAAAAACATATACGTGTAAATATTGATATATATATATATGTATATATAGCCGCAGCAGGTTAAACTCGGAAACGCCAGCTCTGCAATCGCAAAACCGGATGCTAGTTACCTTTTCTCCGAACTCTTCCGGTTGCTTCCACGATCCATTCGGAATATTCAACACACAATAATGCAACGTCGTTGGCTTTTTGTTTCCCTCCCGATAATCAAGACGCGAGTTTGGAAAAAAAGACAAACGCTGTGTACTCGTCTCTATATTGTTCTATTTGCTGGCAACCAAAACAATTCATCGTCGCGTCATCGTAATAAAAAGAAACAAGTGAGACTCGCGATTATTCATGAATGTTGAAATTGCGCATGCGCACAACGCCGTACACAGACTTTTTCACGATTGCCATCTACCGCCTGTTCCTCCAACTCGTGGACCCGTGGCGCGCCAAATTCAGATGCAGAGAAATCAATTTTATCATTTCCGAGAAGAAAAATATGAAGCTCGAGTTCCCAACGTCGAAATGCGACAAAAAATAATTATTTTTATCGATCGTTTGTTTAATTTTCGGAATCACCGAAAATTCGATCCTCGGAATCGTCGTATTTACGAACGAGGAGTGAGGACGTGAAACATGGGAAAATGTCAAGCCTCCCAGTCCGCCCCGAAGAATATTCAGCAAGAATTTCAAAAATTCGAAAACAGTAAAAATTCGTGTATTTGGTCAAAAGTTTTTATTTGTCAATAATCATTCAAATACAACGAACTGCCATCAACGTCGGTTTTCCCAGTGTTGGATTACTGACGTAGTACGGAAACGACCGGATTCCGTTGCACGCTGCCCCATAAGTACCATTTATGCTCAAGGCAATCACACCGCCGGTGAAGGTTGGATAATGCTTCGCTATTCTCTTTATTGCCGTAGCTGCAGCTTCCGCTGGTTCGGCTCCACGTCGCATTTCTTCGACGGCAAGGAAACTATAAAAAAAAAAAAATTAAAAACAACGCTCGGATCTGTGGTGCTGACATTTTCATTAGAAAAATTTTGGGGCATGAAAAATGGGCTCGACTTTTTATTTATTTTCGATAATTTAACTTCCGAAATTAGCAATTTTCTCTTTTACACTTTTGAGGAAATTCTCGTGCCAAAGGATTCATTAGCCTCGAAGGCTAATTATCGCAATGTAGGGAAAAACATTTTTATTAATATTTAAGACACTTTTTGAATGTTTTTTTCTCGGAGGGCTTGAAATTTTTAATTTTAATGATCCTGAAGTTTTCGTCGTTGGAATAAAACGATTTTTTTTTTTTATTCGTAATTTTTCGGGTAAATTCAGGTCTTGAATGGCAATGAAGGAAATTTTGGACTGTGCTGTAGAAAATGATCAGTTTTCGTTGCATTCCAACGTCGACATCGTCCGGATCTCGTAATTTATGAAAATTATGGAAAAATCTTGACCGACCTTGGCAAAAATCTCATCATTATGTCACCGTCTCCTGTTCCAGCGGCGGCTCCGACCTCCTGATCGGCATACGCGCCAGCCCCAGCGATTGGCGAGTCACCGACTCGTCCTTTGATCTTGTTTTTTGCTCCGTTGGTCGAGGTGCCTGCAGCGACGTAGCCGTTTCTGTCGAGAGCTATAATTCCGATGGTGTCGTGATTGTCTTCGTTCGAATGAGGATAATCGTTGCGACTGTTTTTCGCTGTTTTCCCAAAACTCTTGATCGGCTTGTACGGTCCGCAGCTGGTCGCAGGATCGGGATTCACGTTCTGTCAACATAATTCGTAAGATTTATGAGGCTGAAGCTCGCAACTTCGAAATGCAACGAAAAATATTTTTTTTCATTGGAAATTCGTTAAATTTTCAAAAAACACAAAAACCGATCGTTTTGTCATCGTAATTACATTCGGAATTTTGATAACGAGCTTTGCCAAAGAAAAGCACGAAATTTCGTTGCATTTCGACGGTGCAAACTTCGTCCCCATCGATATTCACAGTTTGCTCGAATTTTCGAGCCACAAAACGTTCAAATATTTGTCGCGCTATCCTCACCTTCCAGAAATTGGGTTGACAATGATTTTCTTTCCAATCCTCCCACATCTTTACAGATTCATTAGTTTTCAAAGATTCCTCAGTGAATCCCATTCCTTTGGCAAATTCCGTCGCTCCGCCCGCAACCAACAGAGAGTGCTTTGTGTTTTCCAGAACTTTCCGAGCCACCGATATGGCGCTTTTTATGTTTTTTATTCCGCCGACAGCTCCAACATCCATGGTCACCCTTTGGCATCGTTTCGAACGCGATTTCCATGTTATTAAAAATGCAACAATATTTCCACAACTTGAAAATGTGAGATTTTTGCAAATTTTTCAATTTCAAACTCCAAAAATAATTGAGGATCGAAAAAAAATCGAAAAATGTTTGTTTCTTGCTTTTTATAGAAGAAATCGATTGAAAATTTCAATCTTTGGAAATATTCTTAAAGAAACTGATTGCTGAGCCCAAAAAAAAAAGAAAAACTTTTTTTTTTTCGGAGACTGTGATAAATAATCGTGGGCGATGGTTTTTGTTATTAAAAATTTACCCGTCCATGATCAAAGCGTCGAGAGTCGTGTCCCCAGATTCGTCGGGGCTTCCTCCGAATCCCACGGTCTTTCTGCACTGCATTTTTTCGCACAAACTTCCGCTCGCCTCGATGGCGTCAATGGCGCTTCGTTTTTGGTGGTACAACGTTTCCCACGCTTTAATGAAAATTTTTGTATCAATAGAACGAACGAAAATGCCGGAACGTGCTTTTGAAGAAATTTGTAACGATTTTTACCTGTTTGTGTTGCATTTTCGTAATTCCATGTTATCACAACGAGAGGCAATGTTTTACTCGCTCTGAGTGCGAGACAGAGAAAGGCTTCGGATGCGAGAAACAAGAGAAAATACGTGCAAGAGATAAGCTTCATGGTTGCCGAGTCTGCGGACGATGCTCGTTTGGACAGCTTTGCTTCCAATCGCCGCGTATTTATTCGCTAGTGAACCGATGGAATTTTATCACTGATAAGGGACGAGGCTTGTGGACGCTCAGATAATTATATTTTCTTAAAATATCAACGCTCCTCCGTGCATGGCTTGTCATTATTTTAAAAGAGCAGACAAACGAACTACAAGACGATAAACATCGCGATACTTCGATGTTTTGCTCGATTTTTTATTTTCCTGTCTGTGTGCGAGAGAATAAAAAGGCAGCGACTGCAAATTGTACGCGAGCAATCCGAAAAATGCAATTGGTCATGATTATCATCATTATTCTCTGATTTTTTGGTCACTGCTCCCAATTTCCGGTCGATTTAACGGATGCCGGGGGATTTAGAATGAACGTTACTCCGTAAAAGTTTTTTCGTTACAAATTAAACTTACGTGAGCAAGAATCAAAACCCTCGAACAGCATCAACGATACGAGTCGCGTATTTCAGTTTCATTTTCTTTTTCTATTCATTCGCTCTACGAACTCGAGCGTTTTTTTGAGGTTATAATTATGTTATTGTTGCCAAGTCCATGGAGACTATACAGAAGGAGTCCAAGCTCCCTATACCGTGCTAGCTTTGATGGCGTCCCAAATCTGACCGAAAACGGAGGTTCCAAGTACGGCCGACAGGCGTCGCATTGTCGTTAGGAACGACAATATATAGTGATATTACTGGTGCTTCGTGATGAAACTGACCGTCATGGCGGCAATTAAAGGGTTTTCACACATGTCAAAATATTAAAACCCCGTGGTGTATACAAACAGTGGCAAAATAGTGAATCCGTGTGATAAACTTTGTGTTCATTAATAATATCCCGAACCTCCTAAGGTAACAAAACGCTTCAATTTCGAAGTAAATCAAATTTATTAAATTATTTACATAGGTTAAGAAAACGACTCTCATCAGCTGTTAGTTATTGGCGCGTGATGCGTATACGTTATGCGCATGCCCGAGAGGTCCCTAAAAACAGCAGCGCTACTTGGAGGAACTAACTTTTCCGGACATTTTTGGGGCCACGCCAGAGGATCGAGCTTGTACTCCTTCCGTATAGTCTCCATGGTCAAGTCGCTCAATCGAATCAGCTGTTTTCTGTCTCAACGGTGGATAAGAAAGATGCGAAAAGTTTGGTATTTATAGATGACGCTACGTGTCGATTCCACTTTGTAGCGTTCGTAGCAGTTTGTAGGCCAATTGGTGGCTGATTGGCTCAATTTTTCTCCCAGTCTCAACTAGTCCCGGTTGCAAGCAAGACGCGAATGTTTTTTCGATCTCGCTCCGGAGAGAGACAGACGCAGTGCACTAAAGCACACACAGCTCGGAATAAAAAAGAGGAAATGGACTAATTAAACGTGTTAAACATCTTCACGAATCTCCTTTCATTTCACACATGCATCTTTACTAATATTTTTTCTCCTACTACGGAGACCGGGCGTTCACATTCGAGTCTCTCAAGTGTACAAACTAAACTCTCCTTCGCGCAACATATCCCCGAAAAATAATCATTTTTAAACATGTCTTTCAAAAAGGATCTCCGGTTGTTGATCAAACCCTATTATCTCGTAAACATTCTTCTCAGTCTCTCGTACCTCGTAGCTAAGAGATTACCCCTTGTTTGTGAATTCCTTTTCGTACGATCGGATTGTGAGCTCAATGGAGTAAGTTATCGCTTTGATAAAACGCAACTTGGTGTTTATAACGTTACCTTTCCAACCCACAATCACTCTTCGCCATCCCTCCACGTTAATTAACGATTAACCAATTATTTCTGAATGAAAATACCTCGAAAATGAAAATAACATCGTTCTCGATCTTTCAATCTTCCAGAGGGAAACGGAAATTCTCTTTTTCCTCATGATCGTCATTATGATCAGGACACGAAAAGCTGGGAGTGTCACTATGATCAATTATTTGACCTCCAGCTTCGTTTATACCAAAATTGCCAATCTTATCCTCTGGTTTTACGCCGACATAAGAATGGGCATTTTATTTGCAGTCATATTTATCCGTACGTACTATTTCAACGATATCGAAGTTTGCATCGGTGAAACGCAACGAAAAAATTATTTTCATTCATTATTTCGATAATTAATAAACTCGTTACAATTTTTCTCGTAAATTTACGTTCCTGATGGCAAAAAAGACTCGCTCGATATTGTTGACAAACACTGCATGAAAATTTCGTGCGATGCTATAAAAAATAATGAGTTTTCGTTGCGTTTCAACGATGCAAACTTCAAAATTGTCAATTTTGCTATTTCTCTCGACTGCGGCAAATTTTCATGACACGGTATTCTCCTTCCCGTGTTTCAGTCTGCGGTCTAGTCCTGCCGGAGCCGACTTATCAGGGTCCGGAGAAAGTCATTTATCTCAGGGGATCCAACGGCTTGCAGGACGAGCTGCGAGATTCTCGCGTCGTTTGGATCGTCGCTTTCTATACCGCGTGGAATCCTGCCTGCGTCAACTTTGCTCCGATATTCTCGCAACTCTCAGCAGAGTGAGTAACGGAACGAAAATTACTTTTTCTATTTGTAGCCAAATTTCAAAAACCATAAAAATTCACCGATTTTCTCTTTGGATTCCAAAGAATAATCGTTTCGCTGTTCTGACCAAATATTGAAGAAAAAAAAACAGAATTTTATTCTCCAAAATCGTCAATTTTTCGTTTTTCAATGAAAAATAAAAAAAAACAAAAACAAAAAACTCAAAATTCATGTTTTTCGAAATAGATACGCTTTGGAAAATTTCAAATTTGGTAAAGTCGACGTCGGGCGTTATCCGGACGCGGGGTTGAAATATCACGTGAGTGACGCGAGCACGAGCAAGCAGCTGCCGACGTTGATTCTGTTCAAAGAGGGAAAAGAGGTGGAGAGACGACCGTACGCGGACAGCAAGGGAAAGCTCGTCAAGTTCCTATTCACCCTGGTACGTGCCTCGGTTTATAAAAATAACGAAAAAAAAAAAAACCCCCAAATCTCGAGAAAAACGCGAACGAATATTTTCAGGATAACGTGAAAGCTGCGTTCGATCTGAACAACATTTACAAGACGTGCAAAAGCAACCCGATCAAGAGGAAAGAGAAAAAGCCGATCAAGGCAGAGTAAAGTTAAAGCAAAGGTGACTGCCATTGAATATTTTTAAGAAATCGACGCTTCGCTACCGTCATAGTTCGATTTAATGCCACGAACGCGAAGGTTCGTTGTTTTGTCCCTTAGGAAATAACAGACGAGAAGAAAACTGATAGTCACGAGGCAAATATCAATGAATTATTCGATAACGAGGAAAAAGTTGTCGCTTGAACCAAAACCGTTGACCTTGAACCATTTGACCTAATTTTCTAGCTTAAAAATACTCTTTCCTGGCCATCAGCAACACACACTCCGTTTTTTCTATCGAGCCATTTATTTATTCAACTTTTACCGCCCAGTCAAAACGATTATCTAAACAATAATAATAATAATATAGAAAAATAATATATACAAACACTTATTATGTACTATATATATATTACGATAACGCGCAAACACTTTTACGTACAGAATAACGAAGCATTACGAAGTTCACGTTCGAATCGTTGGAATGCAACGAAAAATCATTGTTTTTCGTAGCAGAGCACAAACTTTTCATATCGCATTTGTCGACGGTAACGAGACAGTCTTTTTTGCCTTTAGAAACGTGAATTAATCAGAAAAATTGCAACGAGCGTATTAATTATGAAAATAATGAATGAAAAATGATTTTTCGTTGCATTCCAACGATGGAAACTTGGATGGTCGAAGCATTTGTAGGAAACGATTCTCTTGGATTCGCTGATATTGTTTCCCAACAAAATAAATCGCAATAAAGACAAAAAAATACGTTAATTCGTTTTATTTTCATAGATACAGCGACGTTAATCGAGAGGTGGCCAAATGAGTGTGACTTCGTTTTGCGCCGATTCGGGGAGCCATTTTTGATAAGCCTCCAGCAAAAAGTGTCTGTCGGTTTCCCAAATTTCTATCAATTTATCTCGCGACATGATTCCTCTGGATAAAAGAGATTTAATGAGAAGTTCGGTCCTGGGCAGGAGCTTAGACCAAAAAGCCTCGACGCTGCTCGGGGTCGAGAGCAACGCCGGAACGAAACGTTTGAGTCTGGGAAAAACTTGACCGTCCAGAAAGTATTTAGCGAATATTTTGACGCCTTGTTCGTTCGTCGGATGCTCCATTTCCATCGACGGCAGTTTCCAACCCTGTGGACCAAACGTTCCGCTCATCTGGCACATTATCTTGCCAGTTTCTTCGTCGTACCGCGCTCCTGTTGCTCCTTTCTCCGCAGTCATCGTGCAAAGTCCGGGAACAAACTTTGGCAACCATTCCGGCTCGATCGCGGTGATTCCTCGCATGTACATCTTGTTGGTTTCGTAAACTTCTTGATAAACGACCCACTCTGGACTGGTTTTTCGTAAAACGCAACTCGAGTGCATAAAGACTGGATCTTCCATTTCTATCGTTCTGTAAGCGTGCCTCCACTTGGCTTTGTCCTCGTCCTCCTTTATTTCGTCCGGCGATACTTTTCGTGCCACTTGGTCGCCCATTCCGGCTAAAACGATTTGGCGAAGAAGTTTCGCTTCTAAATCCGTGGGTGGCGGCATTTTTGGATCGATCTCAAGGTCCAGACCCGGTATGTTGACGATTATTTCGTTGGTCAGCTGCTGCCTCAATTTTCTCACTTCCGCAATCGCTTTTGGTCGCAAACCGTGCTCTTCGCAGAATTTATGGATTTTGCCTCGCGAGCCAGCGTACTCGGCAGCCCCGACAGCTCGCACAAGGACCATGGGGTCCCCGAGCAACAAGCTGTTTCCGGCGCCAGCCCAAAACCTTCGAGTCTGAAGCCATTTCCCTTTTGCAGCTCCGTCGCTACCGAGCCCTTCGACGAGAACTTCCTGCACCGAGAGTGCAGCGACCATGCAAATCGTGTATTTGAGAAGATTTTGTTGTTGCGAAACAGCGAGCATTTTTCCGTATCGTGGCGCAACCGGAAACGCCGCTATGCTTCGTCCCAACGGACTCACTTTTGAGCTGTAAGTTTCTGGTCCAGCACGAAGCGATTTTTCTAACGCTCCCAAGATCCGCAACCTTCTCTCCGCGGCTTTCAACTGCAATTTGTCCGGAGGCGATGGAAATGGAAAATTCACTACTTTGTCGATGTTCATGACTTTCATTTGCAACAGCAAATCGTCCACGGGTTTTCGACGGATTTCGGGCTCGCTGAATCGTTCGAATTGGTCGTTGAACACCGCCGAAGAGTAAAGTCTGTAGCAATGCCCAGGAGCGGTTCTGCCGGCTCGGCCTGCACGTTGGTTCGCTGCGGCTTGGCTCGCATAACAAACGCGATACGTACTGACGCCGGTTACTTTTTCGTACATTCGAGTTTTGCAACGTCCGCTGTCGACGACGTATTTCACGTTCGGTATCGTTAACGACGTTTCGGCGACGTTGGTCGCGACGACGCAGAGACGACAGCCTTCGGGAACTGGCTCGAAAACGCGAGCTTGCTTGTGGCTCGGCAGCAGAGAGTAGAGCGGCAGAACCCAAAGGGGTTGCGAGCTCGAGGAGCTTTTCAACTCGAGAATATCTTCGTCCTCGTCCTCGTCCTCGTCGAGCTCGTTGAGATCGTCGTTGTCTTCCACGTCGAAGAGATCTTCTCGGGTGTCGTCTTCCGGAACGACCGAGTATTTGTCGAGATCGATTTTCGGCAGATCGACGCTCGGTTTTTTCCGTTTTTTCTTCATGCGCCTCAGCGCACCTCGAGCTTCGAATTCTTCACCGGAATCTGCTTCGCTCTGGCTCTCAGACTCGTCGCAACTTTTTTTCTCTGGTTGAACGCTCGACAAGGGAAATTTCGATCTTCTGTATGGAAATGCTTTTCGCAGGCGACGCACCACCGTGTTCACTTCGTGCTGACCCGTCAAGAAAACCAGGATCCCACCTTCCGGTAAACGCGTGTGTATCTTGACCGTTTTTTTAATCGCGTCCAGCACGTAGTTCGCGCTGGTGCGTCTGTTGAAATGAATCGTCACGGGGAATTGTCGGGACTCAACTTTTATCACGGGAGGACGAACTTTGAACAACTTTGCGTTGCCGATAAAATCCTCGACTCTCAAGGTCGCCGACATTATCACGAGCTTCAAAGGATCGTTTCTTTTCGCTCGTAAAGGCACGATTCGCGATAACAATCCTATGAGGATATCCGTGTACACGCTGCGCTCGTGCGCTTCGTCCAAAATTATTACCGAATATCTCGTCAACAAAAAATCCGTTTGTACCTCTTTCAGCAACACCCCGTCAGTCATGAATTTTATTTTCGTTTCAGCACCCACGTTTCCTTCGAAACGTATCAGATACGACACTTCTTTACTGCTCAAATTCATCTCGTGGCCTATTCTCTTGCTCATCGACATCGCTGCTACTCTCCTCGGCTCGGTCACTCCGATCATTCGAGTTTTCGCGTAACCGGCTTCGTACAGAAACTGCGGTACTTGTGTCGTTTTTCCTGCGAATCATTTTCATCCTTTATAACCCGGAATTATTTCGAAAATATAAATATGTGAATAATTTTGGGAATTTATAGTTTTATTGGGTTTTGGACACACTGGGTCATTTTGACCCGGATTTTTTTTTTTCATTTCAAAGGGAAACGATTTTTTAGGACGGAATTTAGAAATATTTGTGAATAATTTCATCGATTTTTTCGGTTGACCGGTCGTTGACACACTGGGTCATTTTGACCCGGATTTTTTTTTTCATTGGGAAGGGAGACGATTTTGTAGGATGGAATTTATAAATATTCGTGAATAATTTCATCAATTTTTTCGGTGGACCGGTCGTTGACACACTGGGTCATTTTGACCCGAAATTATTAATTTTTCTTCATTTAAAAAATCAGCCAAGTGTATGGAACTTTAGAAAATCTGCGAATAATTTAATTTATTCGTAGCTCGACCGTTCCTAGACACACTGGGTCATTTTGACCCGGATTTTTTTATTATTTGAAAAACACGATCAGTTTGTAGAACGGAATTTGGAAATATTGGTGAATAATTTTGTGAATTCTTGAGTTTGACCGGTCGTTGACACACTGGGTCATTTTGACCCTGAATTATTAATTTTCCTTCATTTAAAAAATCAGCCAAGTGTATGGAACTTTAGAAAATCTGCGATTAATTTAATTTATTCGTAGCTCGACCGTTCCTAGACACACTGGGTCATTTTGACCCGGAGTTTTTTTTTTTTTAATGTAAAAAATTTGAGACTCATTGAAAATTTTGGTTTTTCAGTAGAAATTTCGACACTCACCACTTCCCGTTTCTCCGGTAATAATGACAACAGGATTTTCATTGATTGCCTCAACGATACTCTGTTCTTCCGCTAGAACAGGAAGCTTCAGTCTCGCTTCTTGAACTTCAGCCGTTCGATTGACTGCGACAAATACTGCGGGTGTACGATCTTTCGGCTCAATCGTTTGTTTTTCCACAGATTTTTCTTTCCGTACGATCGCGACTGTCGGAATTTTAACAGCTTTCTCTTTCAGCGTTTCCGCAGATGCTTTTTCCTCGCATCGCGGCTGCTGCGGTTCCTTTTCTTGTTTCTCCTCGATCTCGTTGTCCTCGGGTTCGCTAGGCACTGACTCATCGTCGCTGGAATCCTGGAACGTGGATCACACCCAAATTATTCCGTATCGGCGAGGAAACGTTCGAGAGCCCAAAATCGAACATTTTGGGTGAAATTTAATTTTTACTTTCATTTGCATGACTAAAAATGTTTCACAGCCTAGAAATAACGTTTCCGAAGTTTGCATCGTTGGAATACAACGAAAAATAAATTTCTCATTCATTATTTTGATTATTAATGGACTTGCTCCAATTTTTCTAGTGAATTCAGTTTTTAAGCTCCACGTTGCAAACTTCAGCGTCTTTTTTTTTGCATTTATTCGAAAAGAATGAAACTAACGGGAAGGAAAAGACGAACTTACGTCTAAACTGACGACATTTGGGTCGGCCGATCTGTTTGGTTTGGATTCCTCGTCGACCACCGCCATCCTCATTCTTTTACTGCCTCTAATCGCATTTACAACGTTATCTGCTTTTTCATCATCGTCGTCATCGTCGTCATTGACGTTATTTTTCGGTCCAAGTTCCGGAGCGTTGGATTCTTTCATGTAGCGTTTCAGGCCCTTAGTTTGGACGGTTGTCAAGGACACGTACTGTTTGAGCACCTCTTGGGGTGCCTGAACTTTTGAGAGCTCGTCGAGGAGCCCGGCTCTCTGTCGAGAACGATAGATACGTAAATGACGGAGAATCGTTTTTTTCTGATTTTTATGATTTTTTTGAACGGCGCGGAATGTTTTACCTGCAATTTTTTTTCCTTGCGTTCGACAACTTTCTCCAATTGTTTGCGACGCTTTTTTGAGAGGAGCCGGACATTCGTCAGCCTTTTGTCTTTGTTTTTGGTTTTGCGTTTCTCGCTGGGCAGCACGAGAGCGTTACAATTGTCATAATTGTCTTGGCGATGTTTTATATCGATGGCGATCTGCGTTTCGAAGTTTTCGAGTCAAGAACGGAAATTTTTCGATAATTTTATCGAAAATGGGAAAAACTCACCTTCTTCGTGGCAGAATCGTCGATTTCCACGGCGGCGACGTGCCGGGACTTCCAATTGTAACCTTTTTTGCCCATTTCAAATTTACTCACTTCCGCTTCTTCGATTTTTCGTTAAATTTACTTTATTTTTATTTTCGTTAGTTTTGTAGACACGAAATTCGCTGAACCATTATTTAAAATGTTGACAAACAGGTTATGTTTGTCTCGATCGACGTCGAGTCTCAACGCACGTGGACCAAGCACCAACAAAACCAGTAAAAAAGATCGCGACGTCGAAGTGTGAAAAGTCACCGCCGCATCAGCTGTGGCGCTCGCGAGCATCATTATTTTTATCATTATTTTATTCGAAGACGCGGGCCGCGCGCGTGCTAGTCGAGAAACGACAAAAAAAGTGACGAAACAAAGTTAATTAATGAAGAATCATCAAATTATTCAGTGAAAGTGTGTGCCGAAAAGTGTGCGGAGCAAATGGATCAATCCACGAACAGCATCAACTCGTTCGATCTGTCGAGGTTAGTGCACAAAAACTAACCGCCACAGACCCGCGCATTTTTCACCAGAAGTCGATATTCGAACGCGATACTTCGTAAACATAATTTTTTTTCTCTTTATCGAAAAATAGCTCGTGGATTTTGAAAATAATGTTATCCATCGAAAAAGCTGTCGTGTGAAACGGTTTCCCATGAAATTATTCGTTTCATTCGTAGAATTCGAACAATTTGCAGTAATTTTCCAGTTTCTTAGAAAATCGTGCAGTTCTCGTCGCTTTTACGTCGTTTATCGACACTTTATGTGATTATTCTAGAATTGGGCGCCATTTTCGTTCACTTTAATGCGGACGAACGTGTTTTGCGATCTTTGACATTGTTCATGAGAAAAATCACAGGCTATGGAACGGCAATGAGGATCGAATAATAAAAAAAAAACAAATCGATTAATTTAAGTTCATGTTTAATAGAAATATTTACACGATTTCTAGGTGTAGTTGGTATTATTATAAAATAGAAACAGTATAACATCAGGCACTTGGGCATTCCAATCTGAGAAACGATAGTTTTATGATGCAATCATCGCGTGTATAACGCGTTTGGCTACTGGAATTATATATTTACGTTTACATCGATGAATTACTCTGGACGTCAAGAGCTCGCGATGGGCCTCTTGATAAAGTTTCATCAACTATTAAATAAAATAACTCACGTAAGCGATGTAAATTAACCCTAGAACGGTAACCCCGGGTTAGAAACGTGCCCAGGCGACTCAAAATCCCTTTCGCCCTTCGTTTTTCCGTTTTTTATCGTTTTACCGCATTTTCGACTAATTTTTTGACTCGAAGCAAAATTGCCCCAGGCTCGCGTGATCCTGCATCAAAAAACGAAAAGAATGAGCCCAAGTGGAACTCTTTTCGTTCTATTTTACCGGAGATATGAATTTTTCAATATTGGGCTCATTTACGAACCCCGGGTCACCGGAATAGGTAACAAAAAAATTAGGTTACCGTTCTAGGGTTAAATATGGAATTATAAGTTTAAGGTATTGCCATCACGCAGCGACTTTATTTAGAGTTCTTGCCAAAATTTGTATGAAAATTCTTGGCACCAAAACTAACAGTTTTCTCCAACAAAGAAAATTTTTCTGTCGTTCAGAATTTATGAGAAATTTAATTTCCCATTTTTTTCTCATCTAAACGCGTGTAAATTCGAGTCTCGTTTCTTTTGTCGTTTTTCTTGCAACTTTTAAACGAAGCGTGACTCGAATTTACACGCGTTGAGATGGGAGAAATTGGAAATGAAATATCTCGAATTCTAGACGTCAGAAAAATTTTCTTCGTAGGAGAAAACTGTTAGTTTTGGTGCCGAGAACGTTTTTGTACAAAATTCTGAAACAAAACCCCAAATAAAGTCGTTTCGTGATCGTAATACGTTAAAATCGTTGTCATTGTCGTCAGAATTCGTTTTAAGAATCAGTGACGCAATACAGTATCCTCGGATTTTTTCACACGAACCGTCAACTCGATCAATAGGATTTTCTTCTTTCTTCTCGTTTTTTCAATTTTTTAAATTTTTTTTTAAATTCGTGACAACAACAGTCTTGCTGGGATCGAGTGACGTTCGTGGTGAAGTTGAATGGCTGGATGTGAAGGATAGTTTAGTGTTCTATTCCCGGGAGATGAGTTGGCCGGGGCGTCTGGCGGCTATCCTGCGTCTGGGAGCCAAGAGACTGCTCAGTCCTCTAGTTTCTTCGTGTTTGGTGCTGGCGGCGGTGCTTGTTTCGGGAAGTGCTGCCTCCGTAGGTTCCGCTTCTTCGATAGTTTGGGGCGCCTCGTCCTCTTCGTTTTCCGGGGCTTCGGTCACCGGGGCTTCGGTAGTCTTGCGCCTCGGTAACAGAGGCGAACGTCTGTGCGACACCGAGACCGGTGAACGCGTCGTTGTCTTCGGCTGCACTTGGAGCCGGTTTCTCGAGCGCAGTTTGTTCAACGGATTCGCTGTCGTCTGACGAGCTGGGGGACTCGTTTCCGCTGGGGCCTGGACAATTAACATTTTTTTAAAAATCTTCCAGATGATTTTCTTACGTTCCTTACCTAACGAGATCGTTAGCCATTTATTCGACTGCTAATTTGTCACCTAAACTTGCCAATTGCTTTGCTTCCACATCAAAAGACAATTAATTGTCTATTAATTAATAATTAATTGATAATTAATAATTAATTGATAATTAATTAATAATTAATTATTAATTAATTAATAATTAATTGATAATTAATTAATAATTACTAATTACTAATTAGTTACTAATTAATTAATAATTATTAACAATAATAATTACTCGTTTATTCAAATTATTTAAATTATTTAAATAATAGAATAAATTATTTAAATAATTATTTATAAAATTATTTAATTTTAAATTATTACTCGATTATTAATTAATGATAATAATAATTATTATTTAATTAATTAATAATTGATTAATTAATAATCGAGTAATAATTAATAATTCGATAATTAACAATTAATTAATTGGTTAATTAATTATTTGGGGTTCAACGGCCGGAGGATTGACTCTCCATGAATGGAAAACTCCATTTGTGCCAAAAGTATAATGACAATAATACAAAATTTTGTTAAAAATCGTCGACATTTTGTTGAACACGGTAAATTGAATATTTTTGGATAATTAAAAAATTTTCATTATTTTGGCGGTATATTTGGTTCGTATGGAAACTGTCAGGAAAATTTACGATTGGAACGACTAATAGCGATGAAATACTAACCTCGTGCGTTTCTTCCTCAGTTCCTTCACCCGCTGGCTCTTCAATAGATTCGTCGGAAAGTTCAGGTGCTGCGGTCGTCGTGGTTGTACTTTGTCCAGGTCTCGTCCTGAGATTGACTCTCGCACCTGGCCTGATCGGCCGGGCTCCAATTGCCGGGAGTCTTGCTCTGACCGAAGATTTCGGGGTCGTCGAGACTTCCTGGACAGAGTCCGGTTGGCTGCTGTGCGATTTTTCTCCCGAGTCAGAAGATTCTTCGCTCGTCGTTGGCGATGCCGTTGACGGTCGTCCGCGTCGTCGATTGACGTTCAGTTTGTTGAATCCTGGTCGTGATATTCCGGAATTTCCGTTCGAGGAGGATCCCGCCGTTGAAGGAGCGGACGTCGTCGTCACTGGCGTCCTCGGCGATGCAGCCCGGTAACGATTTCTCCCTGACGATGATGGCTTCTCGGCACTCACGTTGCTCGATGAATCTTTCTGCACTTCTTCGTCCACCGCTTGCTTCTGACCTGGTCGTGGTCGCTTGAATCCTCCTCCTGATGATGAACCTGCTCCGAAACGGTTCCTGTTTCGCGGCGTTGGCTCTGCTGGCGCCTCCGTTGTCGTTGTTCCACCTCCGTTTCCACTGGATTTGAAACTTACGAGAAAAAGGTATGTCAGTCGAAAGACTAAAAACGCTGCCAATTTAAAGTTACAAATTGCTTTTTCAAAATGCACAAGATTCACGATGCTCGAATCTTCCTCCATGAGGAACTATAGTTTTCAGTTTGGCTCCTTCATAGAGGAAGCTTTTGAGCATTGTGAATCTTAAAAGGATCTTGAGGAAGCAATTTGCAGGGTTTTTACGATGTTGAAGTTTGCATCGATGAAATGCAACGAAAACTCATTATTTTTTATCGCATCGCACCAAATTTTCGTACAGTGTTTGTCGACAATAACGAGAAAGTCTTTTTCGCCATTCGAAAAGTAAATTTACTAGAAAAATTCCAACGAGTCAATTAATTATCAAAATAATGAATAAAAAATATATATTTCGTTGCATTCCAACGATGCGAACTTCAATTCCCATAAATTCAGGACGTTGAAGTTTGCATCGATGAAATGCAACGAAAACTCATTATTTTTTATGGCATCGCACCAAATTTTCGTACAGTGTTTGTCGACAATAACGAGAAAGTCTTTTTCGCCATTCGAAAAGTAAATTTACTAGAAAAATTGCAACGAGTCAATAAATTATCAAAATAATTAATAAAAAATATATTTTTCGTTGCATTGCAACGATGCGAACCTGAATTCCCATAAATTCAGGACGTTGAAGTTTGCATCGATGAAATGCAACGAAAACTCATTATTTTTTATCGCATCGCACAAAATTTTCGTACAGTGTTTGTCGACAATAACGAGCAAGTCTTTTTCGCCATTCGAAAAGTAAATTTACTAGAAAAATTGGAACGAGTCAATTAATTATCAAAATAATTAATAAAAAATATATTTTTCGTTGCATTGCAACGATGCGAACTTCACTATCATGGGTTCTTTGGTATTTGCATTTTTGATAAATTTTGAAAGATTTTTTGAAAAAAACATTTCAGTCAGGACAATGACACGATATTTTTTTAGGATCCTTTAAATGAACAAACAATTCATAGAATTTTTAGTTGGAGCTCAACGTTGAGAATTTCACTTCGATAAAATTGACAGGTCTCTGGGAATAGTTTCCAAGTCATATTTACCGATTCCTGGAACCAGCACCTCCGGAAAGACCAGGTCGCTTGAATTTTCCTCTGCCAGGTGGTTGGCTCGTGGTCGTAGGTGCTTCGGTGGTAGTCGTGGTGGTTGTTGTTGTCGTTGCTTCCGTCGTTGTAGTCGTAGTCGTAGCTTCGGTCGTTGTTGGACTGACTTCTTCGGTCGTGGTGGGTAAATCGGTAGTTGCATCCTCGGCTTCGAGGGTTGAGTTTTCGTTGCTATCGTCAGCGGCTCCAGCTGCGTCCACCAGATTGCTTTGACCTTGCTGGAGGAAGGCGTAAAGATCGAGGGCAACTTTGTCCATGGCTGACGAGTATTCCGTCGTCGGAGTCTCGACAGTGCTGCCTTCTGCGGTGGTGGATTCGAGAGGCTGTTCCCGAGGTTTATCCTCGGCGGTGGTCGTTTTGTCAGAATCTTTGAGCGTCGGCGACGAGGATGTCTCGGTGTCATCCTCTTCCTCCTCTTCGCTGTCGGGAACCGCAGGTCTCGGGGGTTGGCCTCGATTGAGTTCGACTTCCACGGCCGGTTCGCTGATTGGCCGTCTCCTGGTGACCGGGACGATGTCTTCGGTGACTTCGACGACGGGTGCAGGTTCCTGAACGCGCTGTGGTCTGCCGCGGACTCTGCTCTGGACCGGCTTCTCATCTGCGTTCTCGTTCGGTGTCACTCCCAAAAATCTCACCGGTCCTTTCGGCAAACTCTGTGGAAACTCCGGGCCTTCTTGATGAGTTCGGAAACTGCTGGAGTCGACCAGGTCGAGACTCGGCCTGGGACGGTTTCCACGGGCACGGCTAGGCTCCGTTGTTCCTGTGTTGTGATTCGATCGCGATCTGCAGCATTTGCAAGTCATTTAACAAACTTTACTTCCTCATTCTTCAATCTCAATCAACGATCCTGACGTTGTCATCCTTCGAATTCAACGAAAAATTTAAACATTCTTTTTTCATTTTTTTGATAATTAACCCTCCGCCGATCACATGGGTCTTCCTGACCCAAGCCACAACGTTTTTCTAATATCCCCTTTTTTTAAATTAAATTCTAATTTTAATTTTATTTTTAATTTGAATTTAATTAATTATTAATTAATAATTAATAATTAATTAAATTTATTTCCAAGGTATGCCCTTGCGGGCTTTTACAAATTAAATTAATGAATTAAATTTAAATTTAATTTAAATTTAAATTTAAATAAACGTTTTTTTAAATTGAATTGTTATTTTTATTTTATTTATAATTTGAATTTAATTAATCAACTTAATTAATTATTAATTATTAATTAATAATTAATTAAATTTAAATTATAAATAAAATAAAAATGAAAATTCAATTTAAAAAAACGTTTGTTTAAAAAAAAAAAATAATTCACTAAATTAATTAATTAAATTTAAAATAACAAAAGGTTATCGGAACACGTAAAGGAAAAGAAATCAATAAATAAGGGTACTGTTCTAGGGTTAACGTCACTCGTTGCCATTTTTCTAGTTAATTCAGTTCCCGCCAATGGCGAACAAGTACTCTATGAAAATTTTGTACTCTGCTATAAAAAATGATGAGTTTTCGTTGCTTTCCAACGATGCGAACTTAGAGGGAGGTATCAGGAAAAATAATCAATGCAAAAGCGAATTACAGTGATCTTGGTGGAAAACGAGTGTTGGTCGGTAACCTTTCTTCAGAAACATCCTCACTCTCTCCCAATTGCCTGCCACGATTGCCATTCCTGTTCGGTATGACTTCGTTCGATGCAGGCTCAACCGTCGACGACCTTTCCACGTTACTGTATTTGCTTCTGTTGCTATTTCCTCCACTACGTCTTGGCGACGTTGTCGTTCCTCTCGGACCTTCCTGCTGCTGGTTGTTCGTTGATGCACTCGTCTTACCCTCTTCTTCTTCGTCGTAGTAGTAATACACGTACTCGTACTCGTAATCTTTGCCATTTGGTCCCTTTTTCACCTGTCGAACGAGGATCCACAAAAGTTTCATCAATTTTTTCAAATTCTATGTCGGAAGTTCAACTTTGAACGTGAACCGTTCATGCAGCATCATTTCTTCAGGGTTTCCTCTTTCGCATTGTTTTTTTTTGTCAATTGCTTTGACTCACCTGAATTCGCGAATTCGAACCAGCAGGAACGAGACTCACGTCACCGAGGTCGTCAAAGTTACGATTCGAGTACGGAGTCCAATTGCTCTTGCTGTCCTCCCGGATTATGTTGACCGGAACAAAATCGAACGAACGGTATTCCCTTTCTGTCGTCAACACCGGCAGCATTGTCGTTGGATATTCCTCACTGATCACAATTACCAAATTTTAGTTTATGATTTTGCATGCATTTGGACGTTAATTCCGTTTTGATTAAACTGACAATTGCAATGGGAGCTCCAAATTTGCATCGTTGGAATGCAACGACATTTTTTTCTTCGGCAAAATTATTCCGAACCGAAAAATTTGAATGATTTTGAAAATTAAGGACGTTGTACGCTAAATTTTCTATCGATAGAATTCTTTTTAATTGCTCACGCAATTTTGAGAGATTTCCACCAGAAATCGAGATATTTATTTATAATAATCACAATTTTCAGTAGTTTCTCATAAGAACGTGTGTTCAATTTTCAATTTTCAACATACAAAATTAATAAATCAAATCAAATATAATGGAAATTGAGAAAATCAAATAAAATAGAATAACAATTTAATGAATCAAATAAAACGGAATGAAAATGGAAAAAATCGAATAAAAAAGACTAAAAATTTATGAATTCAAATGAAATAGAATGAAAATTGAAAAATCAAACAAAATGGAATAAAAATTCAAAAAATCAAATATTAATTTATAAAAATCACAATTTTCAGTAATTCTCAAAAGAGCGTGTGTTAAATTTCCAATTTTCAACATACAAAATTAATAAATCAAATCAAATATAATGGAAATTGAGAAAATCAAATAAAATAGAATAACAATTTAATGCATCAAATAAAACGGAATGAAAATTGAAAAAATGGAATAAAAAAGAGTAAAAATTTATGAATTCAAATGAAATAGAATGAAAATTTAATGAACCAAATAAAATAGAACGAAAATTGAAAGATCAAACAAAATAGAATAAAAATTCAAAAAATTAAATATTAATTTATAAAAATCACAATTTTCAGTAGTTTCTCATAAGAGCGTGTGTTCAATTTTCAATTTTCAACATAAAAAATTAATAAATAAAATCAAATATAATGGAAATTGAAAAAATCAAATAAAATAGAATAAAAATTTAATAAATCAAATGAAATGTAATGGAAATTTAAAAATCCAAATAAAAAAGACCAAAAATTTATGAATTCAAATGAAATAGAATGAAAATTTAATGAATCAAATAAAATAGAACGAAAATTGAAAGATCAAACAAATAGAATAAAAATTCAAAAAATTAAATATTAATTTATAAAAATCACAATTTTCAAGATTAAATATTTCGATTTCTAAATAGTGAAGCCTCTTAAAACTTTGCATACACTTCAATGTAACATCGAAGAAGCTTCATTAACTTTTTCAAACAAAATCGGTCGTAAAATTATTTTCGAAATTTTCTTTATCATAAAAAAAATCCAGATCACCTCGGACCATCTTGGATTTAGAGCAACAACTTTTTTCAATTAATTCGAGTTCGCAAACCATTTTGTGCGTATAAAAAAAATTGAAAACAAAAATTTACATTCGATCGTCGCCATACAACGTCCTTGAATGAATCATCGATAAAAATGAATAGTTTCTGGTTCATTTCGACGTTCCTAGCTCGAGTGTCTCATCAATAATGAAAAAAAATTCATACCTGACTTGGACACCCGAGAGCAAAGAGTCTCTGTCGTCCTCCTCGTCCTTGGCTCTGTAAGTGTCGAGTTTTCGTATTCCATCTTCTTGTAAGACTCCGGCACCGCTGAAATTTTCAAGTTCGACACGTGCTTGTCTCTTGGAATTACTTTTGTCGTAATCCTTGTTTCCCAAAGGCTCCAAGTTCTGATCGAGGTTGTCAGTTTCCTCGAGTTTACTGTCTAGCTTCAGGGTCTTGACAACCTGCTTGGCACTGCCAGCTTCTTCGGCGTCGTCTTCTCCCTCATCCTCCTCCGGCTTCAACACTCCTTCAGGTATTTTGTGCGACGTCACGAATTCTTATGAAGAATCAAGAGAAAATATTGTTGTTACTTTTTATTCAATCTTCTGGTTTCACGTGCAACTTTATTTTATCAAATGTTGATTACCTTCGATGGGAATTGCTCTTGCCTCACCACCCGATGATCGAATGTCCACGTATCCTTGCCCAGGTTTCAATTTCCTCGTCTCTTCTCTACCCAGCACCAACGCCACCGCGCAACATATTCTAACGATACAAAAAAGTTGACAAACGTTACTCAATGCCCTGCGCTCAACTATTTTCATTAATCGTTAACATTTCATGGCGCATTCCCATCGTTTGTTCAATTTTCACGAAGTTTTCATCGTTGCACGATATTTTTATTCAGCAAACAAAATTCCTTGGCCATTCGAAAACGTTATTTGTTAGAAAAATTGCAACGAGTGCAATAATTATCAAAATAATTAATAAAAAATGCATTTTTCGTTGTTTTCGAAAGATCCAAACTTCGTTAGCAAAAATTGGTCCATTTGAAAACTGAATTTAGTGGGAAAATTGCAACGAGTGCATTAATTATCAAAATAATGGATAAAAAAATTTTTTTTCGTTTTATTCCAACGATGAAAACTTTGCAATCATAAATTTGTCCACTTGAAAACGAAATTTACTAGAAAAATTGCAACGAGTGCAATAATTATCAAAATAATTAATAAAAAATCCATTTTTCGTTGTTTTCGAAAGATCCAAACTTCGCTATCAATAATTGGTCCATCCGAAAACTGCATTTAGTAGAAAAATTGCAACGAGTGCATTAATTATCAAAATAATGGATAAAAAAAAAAATTCGTTTTATTCCAACGATGAAAACTTTGCAATCATAAATTTGTCCATTCGAAAACTAAATTTACTAGAAAAATTGCAACAAGTTCATTATAACCCTGGGACGGTATCCTGGGGTCAAAAACGCCCCCAGGCAATTTTAAATTCCGCGTTTCCTCGTTTTTTATCGTTTCATCGCATTTTTGAGTAATTTCCAACTTCAGAAACTCCCAGGTTATCGGAATAGGTACCGAATAAATAACGTCACCTTTCTAGGGTTAATATTTAAAAAAATATATTTTTCGTGGTATTTTAACGAGGCGAGCTTCGGTATCGTTGAATTTTCTTATGAAACGAAACTCATCGCGTAAGTGGATGTAAGAATTGTTGAGTTTATACCGCGGAGCGTGAATAATGTAATGCTGCACTAAATGTGCCGTCAGGATGTTAAGCTGATGGAATGTTTTTGCACGAATAGCCACAATCGAGCACACAATGTGCTGGTGAAAGTTCACATCTGGTTGCAACGTCCCGAGCACTCGAGTCAGCTGCATGAGCAACGTGCTAGCAAAAGATTTCGAGTCGACGAGATTTTGCTCTCGTAATTGAGAGGAATTAAAAAATGGCGCTCGTGGTTCGTTTAATTATGAAATTTTGGTCGCTCAGCAGGACCTTGCGAGGCTCAAGTATTTCGTTTAGAAACGTTGACACTAAAATTGTGTTTTATTTTTTTCCGCTCCATTCACGATTCGTGTTTGATGACCCAAATTCATAATGCAAACTTGAGGCTGTAAACTTCAGGTTTATTATTATTCCTTCGGGCTACTACTTGTGAAATTGTTGGCATCGTTCGTTGCGTCTGATAGAGGCTCGAAAAGAGGGAAAAAAATTGCCATCCCATACGACTCGATGTGGTAATTAGCTTCCGAGACGAGGCCGTCTACCCTCCATCCACCAGACACTCGACCTCACTCTCTTTTCGGCCAAGGCTGATCAATCCCAATTCCTCATCCTTCCAACATTCTACGAGCTCCTCATCCAAATCAGAAATATCATTGCGCGACTCTTCTAACCAAAAGTTTCTTTATTTACTTCGTCGTTGGATCTTGTCAAAGTCATTTGATCAAAATTTTACTCACAGTTTCATTCACTTCATTTTTTTTCTCTTAGAAGACGGTACTGTCGGTTTCAGAATTTAATACAATTTGGTTTAGCAATAGATTGTGATTAGTAAAGGATCCAGTCGAAATTTCAAGAGGCTACAGAGAACCATAAAAAAGATATTCGTATTTTGGTTAATTTATAAATTTAACATTGAGTTTTATGATAAATCTCGGTTCTCATTGTATTTTACAATGAATTCTGATCAATTCTTAAGAGAAATCACAGTTTTCATTGTAAAAAACAATGCAATTTATAAAATCGATGTTAAATTCATGAAATTACCAATACGAATATTTTTTTTCCGGTTCTCTGCAGCCTCTTGGAAATTTGACTGGATTTTTTTCTCATCATAATCTACTACTGTACAAAATTTGATTAAATTCTGAACGGTAATTCTAAAACCGACAGTACTACCTTAACATTGAGTTTTATGATAAATCTCAGATTTCTTTGTATTTTGCAATGAATTCTTATCAATTCTTAAGAGAAATCACAGTTTTCATTGTAAAATACAATGAAATTTATAAAATCGAAGTAAAATTCATGAAATTACCAATACGAATATTTTTTTTCCGGTTCTCTGCAGCCTCTTGGAAATTTGACTGCATTTTTTTCTCATCATAATCTACTACTGTGCCAAATTTGATTAAATTCTGAACAGTAATTCTAAAACCGACAGTACTACCTTAAAATTGAGTTTTATGATGAATCTCAGATTTCATTGTATTTTAAAATGAATTCTTATCAATTCTTAGGACGAATCACAGTTTTCATTTTAAAATACATGAAAATTACTACGACTTTGTATTGCCATTCGGATTTTTAATATTCGGGACATTCGGTAAATTATTCTCTCACGAGTACGATTCACAGAATTTCGGTTGCAGTTTCATATTCAAATATTACTCTCGGTCGATAAAACCTACTGGGAAGTGAAACTGCATAAAATATTGCTTCCATGGGCGTACACCGCACCATTCATTTCCATATGTACACACATACGTGCAACGCCCACGATCTCCAAACTCTTTCTCCGCTTTGCTGCGCCGTCTTTCTCATTCCATGACAACCGGAAGTTCGGAGAGTCAAACAGGCGGAATGAGAATTGGCCTTTGCCTCTGTGGGTTAAAGACATGCACGTGAGTGCAGGATCCTCGCACGCTCTACCCGTTGATCACGCAAACTCTTTTACCCACTCCAACCGATACTTCCGGTAATCGTAAGAATTTTCTCTTTTCATCATTTCCGGTATCCCGAAAGATAATGAAAAAAAAAATAGTATTTTCACAAAAATACAATTTTTCATTTTAAATTCAATTTATTTAATTAATTTTTCATTTTTTATTTAATTTTTAACCAAAAAAAAATAGTTTTTTCACAAAAATACCATTTTTAATTTTTAATTCAATTCATTTTATTAATTTTTCATTTTCAATTCAATTTTCAACCAAAAAAAAATTGTATTTTCACAAAAAAACAATTTTTTTACAAAAAAAATAGTATTTTCACAAAAATACCATTTTTAATTTTAAATTCAATTTATTTGATTAATTTTTCATTTTTAATTCAATTTTCAACCAAAAAAAATAGTATTTTCACAAAAATACCATTTTTAATTTTAAATTCAATTTATTTTATTAATTTTTCATTTTCAATTCAATTTTCAACCAAAAAAAATTAGTATTTTCACAAAAATACAAATTTTTTACAAAAATCGTAGCAAAATACTATTTCGTAGCATTCCACCGACGCAAACTTCACAATCATTGTTGTTCATCCTCGGAAAATTCTTAACAACTTAACAAATTAGGGCAGATTCGTGTAATTCATCATTTTTGCCCACGATCATCCTCCATGGCATCCAGAATAGTGGAAAGCTTCGCAATGATTCCCAAGGTGTCTCGTTATCATTGTCATTCATTAGGACCACGTAGAGGCTTTCCGAAAACTGCTGCGTCTTCATTTGCACGCTTCTCCACGCTTTTAGCATGCGACTGTCGAAAGTTTGACCCTAATCGGATTTTCTCCATTATCGCAATTGAGTACACTAGACCGAACCCAATTTTCGCTTCGTTGTTGTCGTTTTTTTTTTCGTTTTGTCTAAATCTCACTTCGTCGTGAATACACAAATAGCATTTTGCTCGCGAATGAGAGTGTTTTTTTACCCGTGAGCACGTTGTTATTCCGGTTTCGAATAAATTTCGTGACAGCTGTTCCGATGAAATTTCTCGTCCATTAAAAACATACGCAGCCGCGCACACTTTTACTGTCAATTCGTGCGGCTCGCCACTCGCCTTCCGGGGTTATCAGATTTAAAAACTTTGGGATGTTGCATTTCACACCTTTTATGGCTTTCGGAGAATAATTCGGTTTGAGAAATGTCAAGGAATGGGGAACTCGATTTATACGGATTCCGGACGGCCAGGAAATATTCTTTACCGCGTCCATATCGTATGTCCCACGGTGAAAGCTTCTCGTACGCAGGAATATCGCTTTTATTAACGTGTCTTTGCATTTACATACGTGGCTCGATTAACACGCGCTCATGGAACATTCGTCTGGACCCTGGAACGGTAACCTGGGGTCAGAAACGACCCCAGGCGACTCTAAATCCCTTTCTCCCTTCGTTTTCCCATTTTTTATCGTTTTACCGCATTTTTGACTAATTTTTTGTCTTGGAGCAAAATTCCCCCAGGCTCACGTGATTCTGCATTAAAAAACGAAAAGAATGAGCCCAAGTTCGAAGCTTTTCGTTTAATTTTGTCGGAGATATGAATTTTTCAAAATTGGCGTCATTTTTGATGAGAAAATAAATAAGTACGGTTCTAGGGTTAATATCACGTTGCAGTTGCAATCATTGGAACCCCATAGAACACCATAAGAATGATTTTCATAATTTTAATCCAAGAATTTTTCAATTTCTTGTCAAAATCGATTTTTTCGATCCATTGGAATAATAATTCGCAGGAAAGAGACAAATGTCATCGCGAATAATCGAGCTAGCTCCTGTAAACTTCGATCGAGTATCTCACCACAAAAACCACGTGCCACAGTTTCTTTTGACATTTATTTATATTATTTCTCAATTATGATTGACTGCGACGATGAAGGGAGAGGGGCAGCAGCTTGAACAGAGCGTGCACGAAGGGTTTTTACTGCTCCGATATAATGGACAATATCGCGGTGACGAAAAATATTTAATTGTTCGATAGTGAACGAGCATACCGAACAAACTCAATCTTGACGTTTTTTCTGCTCGTTTTTGCTGGCACGGTCCAACGCCTGCAGATAATATTTCATATCGATTCACGACCGCCCAACTATTTTATTCTTTTCATCACTTTTCTCCGCACCATTCCTTATTTTCCATTACGTCACGACGTCAACGTGTTTTATTGGTAAAACCTGCAAAAGTGACCCAATTTTTTTCATGACACACGCTGAAGCTTGCGACGTTGGAATGCAACGAATTTTTTTTTTTTTCTTATTGATAATTTGTTTAATTTGGAAAATCATCGAAATTTTTCGAGTCGATAGTCTTTTTGCAAAAATCGATCTATCATCGTAGCTTTTCGGAGAAATGGAGGAAACGATTTTTAAAAATTGAGGAAAAGTTTTTTTTGGATATTTTTCAAAAATTGTGTCACTGCAGCAAGAAATATTCGAGAAAGTCTCTTCGGAAGCTAATTCTTGTCGTTCCATTCGTAAATTTTGCTGACAATTCCATTAGAAACAAAATATACTGCCAAAGTAACGAAAACTTTGAAATTATTCAAAAATATTTAGTTTATCGTGTTCAACAAAATATCGACGATTTTTAACAAAATTTCATTTACAGTTTTTTTTTTTTTCTTACGAAAAACTTCTCGAGCAGCATTCAGTAGAATTCAGTAATTGGTCCGAACATATCGACGAGTTACCGTGATTGCATCGCGAGTAAAGAGTCCGATCGAAAGTGCGAACTTCATTGACTTTTTGACAATGCGAATTGCTACTTTGAAATTTATTTCAAAGCCTAAAATATTCTCGCGCAACGGGGATCTCGGTACGGAGGCTGCGCACGAAATGAAGAAATTTGCTCCGCCCCGGGCGGCCATTTTTGGTATTTTATATTGAAATGGTTGATGGCGAGGGCCGGGAGGCACGTTTCTTTTTAAAAACTCGTCATGCTGTACGATGCCTTCGCTTAATCCTTCACATTGCGCAAAAGTCAACGTCATCAATATTGACCATCGAGCGGCGCGCCGAAGGCATCTCATTTCTTTTTATTTTCTCGTTAATCTTCAAGAATCGGATCCTACAATTAAACGATTCGTGTGTGTCAGTTTAAAAATTCTCAAAAAGAAAAAAAAAAACAAAAAAAATGAGGGACCGTCGCTTCAGGCAACGATTTCGTCTTCCTTTTCCAATTACACGAGAATTATTTTTAATCCCGACCTATCGCGGCGACGGGATCGATAGTTTGGAAAGGAAATTCCTGAATCCCGCGAACCAGATTTTTGGAAAAATAAATTCGAAAAATCTCGAAAAAAAAAAGGAAAATGGTTTCCAGGAAATGAATAAATTTTTATTTTATCGTTTTGGAACGAAATCAATGGTTTCCGGTGTCAACGGACTTTCCGTTGCGTCTTTTTTGAACTTTTTGCAATAATTATTTATCATTCATAAATGTCAAAGTAAATGGAAAATATTTATCGAGCTCTGTTGAGTTTTGCTCGACGGGGATTGAATCTCTCGGTGGCGAAGTAAGAGTTCGTTAATCCACATTAGAAATCGGAGCGATGGCGGCGGCGGTCTCGGATTTTATTGACCTTGGAATCGGCTCGATTTGTTACCGGCGACGACGCACAGTAGCAGCCGGTGAATTATACGATCCTTGTATATCGCTGTCTCAGACTTTGCTCACACTCGACGACGACCGCAACTATATACATCGTGCGCGCAGCGCCCGCCTCTCACCTCATTCGCGCGCTCTCGCGAAACGTCATCGTGCGTCCACTTTCTTGCAAACGTGAAAATATCCTCTCGCACGCACGACGACGCATTCACCTTCCAGCAGCAACGAGAACGTAATCGATTTGATCGATACCGAGAAAGAAAATATATGTCGCTGAGAAAAATGCATTTCACCTTCGAGTCGCGACCGGATTATTGATTTTTTTTTTCTTTTTGCAAATTTATATGATTTCTACTCGTCCACCTTGTTCTGCCAGGATTTCCTCAGTGTCTATAATGCCATATTTTAATGAAACGCAGTAAATTATAAGACTGTAGGGTCCAGGAGACCCGGGTCGCGATATTTTCTATCCTGTGTGCGAGGAATTCAATCCCCGGGAACGAAATTCTGTTTTTCTTCGGGAAAATTGACGATTAACCCTTGAACGGCAACCCGGGGTCAAGAACGACCCCGGACGACGTTAAATCCCGCGATCTCTCCCTCCGTTCTCGCGTTTTCAATCGTTTTACCGATTTTTTGACTGATTTTTTAACTCGAAACAAAATTGCCCCAGGCTCGCGTGATCCTGCATTAAAAAACGAAAAGAATGAGCCCAAGTTGAAGCCTTTTCGTTGAATTTTACCGGAGATATGAATTTTTCAAAATTGAGGTCATTCATGACCCCAGGTTATCGGATTAGGTAAAAAAAAAAAATAAGATTACCGTTCCAGGCTTAAAATTATTATAGAAATTACGAATTTTTCATTTTCCATTTTAGATTCAATTTTAATGAATTTTTCACAAGTGAGGATTCTCGCGAAAACTCTCGTCCACTCAATACGCCGATAAGAATCTTCCAAGTGATTTGGAGCTCCGAAAAGAAGGCTGGAGAATGTTTGAACCAAGAGAATCATCGCCAACCGTTCCAGGGTTAAAAAGCAGAACATAACGATCCGATAAAACCCTCGATTCGTTGCTAATCGAGAAGATTCATCGACTCAAGACTTTCGAATGGTTTTGAAAATTCTAATCAATCAAGAGAAACATTTTTCCTTGCCTCCAACGTTGCCAACTCGAACCCCATTCAATTTTTGACATTATTAACTTTTATCATCGATGCCTCGCCAGTTTTTTACTCCCACATTTGTTTTTCTCCTCAATCTGACTCTCTGGATGAGCGTGAGATTCGAGGGATCGCAATCAGCGAAAGTATTGCTCTGTGGCGTGAAACACGAGTCCCTCTCGGCTGGACCGATATTCATACACACACACACACACACACACAAAGTAACGAATACGTCGGATTATATAGTCGATGCGAGAACAGGCATAAACTATACCGACCATGCCTTCTCCTTCGTGCGATATCAAGGAGCGGTAACGCCACTGGTTAGGCGATCTCTCTCAGACACAAACACACATAAAAATACAGATTCTGACACACACACGTATACGAGCGATCAGAGGAGAAAGGTGTGTGGAGACCAGAGGGAAGGAATAAGTAGAGGAAGAAAGAAAAATTCGTACACATACGCGCACAGCCGGCCAGCGAGCGAAGGGGAAAGAACAAGGCGCAGTAGATAAAGCAGTGTCTGGTCAGACGCGGATGTACGAAACTTTGAATCTTTTGCATTCTTGTTCATGGTCCATCCAGCTTTACGAACGAGAATTCCTCGCAATCGGATTCTCCCAATGTTTAACTAATTTTCTTAACAAATAACAAGACGCGAGACTGTTGGACGAAAAAAAAAGTGGAATTCTGCGTCCTGAGGAACTTTACGAAACCTCGTTTCCCTTTGCATCCTGTTTCGTGGGAAAATTATAAATTTTTGAGGTTTTTCTACGGAGATTAATGCATCGGGAGGCTCTTTCCGAGTCCATGATTTTTCTTTTAATTCTCTACCATATGCTGCTATTTATGAAAACCTGAAATTGATGCAGATTTTTTTTTTTTTTTTTATCCGATTTTTCGACCACGAGAGCTCGGGCTTGGGCCTCGTCAAAATCACACCCTTACGTCAGTATCTCTGATTTTCCAATTGACTAATTAAGTCTCTAATTAGCAATACGAATTGGTGAGGTTTTCATGATTTTTTTGAATTTTTATTCGTTATTATCATTATCGCAGGGAATGGAAAGCTTTTTATCTCTCGAGTTCCTAAGCACTTTCATTTTCATCGAATACGTAAGCAGATGAGTAAATCTCGTCGCTGGAGGCTGGGTGTACCATTTGGATACACACAGGCTCGTGTCTATTGCGTACATGGCATCGCGACGTTGAGAATATCGTATCGGCCTACATCCTACGTACGAATTACTTAATTCGAAACTTTCATTCGTATAACTAAAGTTTTTTAATGATTTTTCGATGAAAATTGAAAAATGAATTTTTTTGATGGAAAATTTTATTTTTCTTTCAATTAATTCGTCACTCGTGATATGATAAAGTTTGCAGAGTCGGAATTAAAAAAAAAAAATGTTTTTTTATCGAGATTTCGATGAAATTTTTCAGTTGGAACGATGAAACAATTTTTTTTGAGATCCAACGACAAAATCGGTTGGAAAAATGTCACGGTTTTTGAAATTGAGGGAAAAATTGATGGAAAAATGAATTTTTCGTTGGATCCCGCTGCGAACTTGAGTTTTCATGATTTTTCGTTATTATTTGACGAAATGGTACTCACAGGATTGCGCTCTTGAGCCACATATCTCCACTGGGCACTACTTAATAACAATATTATTAAATCTTCACTCCACGCTCTTGTCAGCCGCGGGTTCTCGTTGATTTCGCTTGAAAATTCCTCACGGGCTCCACCGATTTTTTCCCCTGATTCCGCGTCCACGCTTCTTCGGACTCGACGAGGATAAACTTTTGTTTTTTGTTTTAATTCACTTTTTGTCACTGTTTGTTCATGATCGTAACGTTTGGCACGATTTGCTCGGCGTTTTCGGTCCGCGGTTCGGCACGAATCTTTTTAACGCTCGGTACTCGCTCAATAATTATTTTTCTCGCTCGTAATCATGGAAAAAATTTTTTTTTTTCGATTTTTTTTTTTTTCTTAATTTTGAATCGAAAGATTCTCAATGATTAGCGGCGTTCGGTACGTCCCAGTTGCCGACCCTAACGAGCGCGTTATATCTAGAAGAAATTCGTTGTGGCGACGACGATGACGGCGACTACGACGACCGAGTCGTTAAAAAAGTAAAAGTAAGAGGCAGTCGCGAAGGACGTGGTGAGGGTATGAGAACGCCGGCGAACGGAGACCTCTACTTATACCGCCACCCACCACGACCTGTCGACGATCAGGTAAACCCCACCAACTGGCCCCTCAAAAGTCGAGGGAAACATCGTCCAAACATTCGACAAGTCCATTCCTACAGGGACCAGGCACTCTTCTCGCATGCATTCCGTTGGAATCGATACTTTTTGAAATTTTATTAACTACTTGATTTTCAGAAAACGTTTGACATTCATTTCGACATAATTGACGCGATTTTATACACTTGGGTCTCCCGGACCCAGGGTCCTTGTATCGTACCATTTTTTCTCAGGCTGAATGAAAACTTGAGTTCGTCTCGTTGGAATGTCTTCTTTGCCATTCGAAAACTGAATTTACTCGAAAAATTTTAACGAGTCGATTAATTATTGAAATAATTAATAAAAATGGATTTTTCGTTGTTTTCCAACGATGGAAACTTCGGTGACGTAAATGTCTCCATTCGGAAACTGAATTAACTAGAAAAATTGCAACGAGTGCATTAATTATCGAAATAATTAATAAAAATATATTTTTCGTTGTATTTCAACGTTGCAAACTTCGGTGACGTAAATGTCTCCATTCGGAAACTGAATTAACTAGAAAAATTGCAACGAGTGCATTAATTATCAAAATAATAAATAAAAATATATTTTTCGATGTTTTCCAACGATGGAAACTTCGGTGACGTGAATTTGTCCATTCGGAAACTGAATTAACTAGAAAAATTGCAACGAGTGCATTAATTATCAAAATAATAAATAAAAATACATTTTTCGATGTTTTCCAACGATGCAAACTTCAGAATCGAATGCAGTTTGATATTTTTCGTATTGTCATTGACTGCACCGTTGCAAGAGTCACTTTGCAAGTGACGAACTTTGTTAGGAATCAAGTTCTCTTGCTCCGACGTATAAAAAATATTTGCCAATACTTTTGGCACCGGAAACGCGATTTCAAATTGCAGCAAATTTTCCTCCGCCCCAGGAAACTATAATTTTATTGTGTCCAAGAAAAAAAGGTCCAACGACCACTCTAGTGTCCAGCACAGTTTGTCCGGCGAACTTGATGAGCTGACCGATTGCTCTGCATTTTTTTGTTTCAACATTCAATGGCGCTCAGGCCAGCAGGCAAATGAAAAGGGAAAAGTAAATAAAAGACACGCCGGAGTCGATCGACCTTGGTCCCATTAAAAATCTTGTCCAGAACAATCTGGTTTTACGAGGAATCTCCCTCGTACCTCTCTGAGACACTTTCTCATATTATATTTCGTTCTCTCCGCCATTCTATACATATATATATATACAAAGGTTTCTAGTATCGCGAGGCGAATTCCACGGTGAAAAAACGTTGGATATCGCGACCATGTGGCCATTCTATATTTGCCAAAACTTACTGGTTTGTGACTCGCCCACCATAAGAAGTGTTTTCGTCCAGTCGTTACTTGTGGAACCAGTTCCATTTCAAGAATCCAGAAATCTCATCGGATACAATAAGTTCGAACAAGAGTGTTGGCTGTGCTGGTGTTTTTTTTTGCTCTTTCGAGCTGCTTATCTTTTGTTGCCCTTGCACGTCACCTTCGATCCCTTCTTCGCTAAAAAAATAATACTTTCCATAAAAACGATCGTTTTTATGGGTTGGCGATGATTCTCTTGGTTCAAACATTCTCCAGCCTTCTTTTCGGAGCTCCGAATCACTTGGAAGATTCTAATCGGCGTATTGAGTGGACGAGAGTTTTCGCGAGAATCCTCACTTGTGAAAAATTCATTAAAATTGAATCTAAAATGGAAAATGAAAAATTCGTAATTTCCATGATAATTTTGAGCCTGGAACGGTAATCTTATTTTTTTTTTTTTTTACCTAATCCGATAACCTGGGGTCGTGAATGACCTTAATTTTGAAAAATTCATATCTCCGGTAAAATTTAACGAAAAGGCTTCAACTTGGGCTCATTCTTTTCGTTTTTTAATGCAGGATCACGCGAGCCTGGGGCAATTTTGCTTCGAGTTAAAAAATTCGTTAAAAAATCGGTAAAACGATGAAAAAGGGGAGAACGAAGGGAGAGATCGCGGGATTTAACGTCGCCCGGGGTCGTTTTTGACCCCGGGTTACGGTTCCAGGTCAAAGATAATTTTATAATTAAAAAAACAATTAAATTCACTTTTTAGCAACTGGATCCCGTTGCAAAGTTGAAAGTCAAGTCTTCTCGATTGTCTGCAATGATTCTTCCGAGTTTCACTCCATCATTACCCCCAACAACCATTTTTTACACACTCCCAAAGAGTTTCGTTAAAAAAAGCCATGAAATTCTTTTCCAAAACGATAAAGTTTCGCTCGTGTTCGTTTTTCTGGGTTCTGATAACTGTTGTTCGAATTTGTAGAAAAATTTGTCGGTTGCCAGTGCGAGAATACACGCAGAGGGCGTTTCCTACCCACGTTTCGTCGCTCGTTTCATTCGCACCCAACGACGCCCGAGAATGGGATTTATGACTAAGCACTCGCCTCTGCATTCGAAAACAAGCGAAGAATCTCAATGTATTAATGACGACGAGTGTGATCGTACTTTACAGCACGCAGTCACGTTGCTTCTTCTCCTTTTTCTCTCTCTCTCTCTCCTTCTCTCCCTCGTAATGTACTGCACTTTACGATAATTTATTCCGATCGTATAACATTATACATCGTGAACAATGTGAAGAACGATTGATATTCCGCTACTTACTCTCCTGCCATATCCGTCCAGGTGCTGCGCGAGAGCCTTTCGTCCTGGATGACCCATCGCAGACAAACTCTACGCAACCATTCACAGACCTTCTTTTCCTATCGCGAAGGTTAAATATCAAACGGCCATTGACTGCAGTCATTCTGACCATTCAACCCCCTTTTTCTTTTTTTTTTTTTTTACAGAGATCGACGATTTGCAAAAGTTGGAAAAATGTTTTTTTAACGCTCGGTCTGTAAGCCTGGGTCATTTGTGTTCGTGGGCGAATATGACGGATCGATATCGATTTGGGATCAAAAGTGGATGGACATTTTTATTTTTTTAGAATTTTATGATCGTAATTTCAATTTTAAGATTTTTGACAGTCGCCTGCATTTTTTTAGGATTCTTGGCATTTTAGATTTCGTCTGTAAACCTGGGTCATTCGTGTCTGGGAAAATATGACGGATCGATCCATTTTGGATCAAAAGTGGATGAGAATTTTTATTTTTCTAGAATTTTATGATCGAAATTTCAATTTTGAGATTTTGGACAGTCGCCTGCATTTTTTTAGGATTCTTGGCATTTTAGATTTCGTTTGTAAACCTGGGTGATTCGTGTCTGGGCGAATATGACGGATCGATCCGTTCTGGATCGAAAGTTGTTGAAAATTTTTATTTTTCTAGAATTTTATGATCGAAATTTCAATTTTGAGATTTTTGACAGTCGCCTGCATTTTTTTAGGATTTTTGGCATTTTAGATTTCGTCTGTAAACCTGGATCATTTGTGTCTGGGAAAATATGACGGATCGATCCATTTTGGATCAAAAATGGATGAAAATTTTTATTTTTCTAGAATTTTAAGATCGAAATTCCAAGTTTAAGGTTTTGGACAGGAGTCTGTGGACGCAGGAAAAAGCTTGACATGTTTTTTTCTCTGCGACGATAACTTATTTCTCATTGTCCTTCGCCTCGCTCTTTTTCTCTCATTCCGAGTTTTCGTATCTCGGAGAGACAAGTGTATTGAGTGAGAGTTTGTGAAAGATTTAAAGAGAAGGAGAGAGAGAGAGAGAGAATCTCATGACTTCTGGAATGCAGCCTCCGAGCTCGAGTCAACAACGGTTCGTCGTCGTTGTCGTCGTCGTCGTCGTCGTCGTGAGCTCGCAATGCCGTGTGCCTCGAGTAGTATGACGCTTGCCTTGTAGAACCCGGATGTAATTTCAGGGCACGTGAGCTCAGTTGGAAACTTAAAGCTGTCCTCACACTGAGCTTCGCTCCTGGTTCTCTCCAGTCTCTTGAGAATTTGACTGAAACGAACAGTTCTACCTTAACATTGAGTTTTATGATGAATCTCAGATTTCTTTGTATTTTACAATGAATTCTTATTAATTCTTAAGAGAAATCACAGTTTCCATTGTAAAATACAATGAAATTTATGAAATCGATGTTAAATTCATGAAATTACCAATACGAATATTTTTTTTTCGGTTCTCTGCAGCCTCTTGGCAATTTGACTGGATTTTTTTCTCATCACAATCTACTACTGCACCAAATTTGATTAAATTCTGAACGGTAATTCTAAAACCGACAGTTCTACCTTAAAATTGAGTTTTATGATGAATCTCAGATTTCATTGTATTTTACAATGAATTCTTATCAATTCTTAAGAAAAATTACAGTTTTCATTGTAAAATACAATGAAATTTATGAAATCGATGTTAAATTCATGAAATTACCAATACGAATATTTTTTTTTCGGTTCTCTGCAGCCTCTTGAAAATTTGACTGAATTTTTTTCTCATCATGATCCACTACTGCACCAAATTTGATTAAATTCTGAACGGTAATTCTAAAACCGACAGTTTTACCTTAAAATTGAGTTTTACGATAAATCTCAGTTTTCATTGTATTTTACAATGTATTCTTATCAATTCTTAAGAGAAATCACAGTGTTCATTGTAAAATACAATGAAATAATTATTGGCTGACTGAAATTCATTGAAAATAACATTTTACGTGCGGCGAGAACTTTGGGTCTTTACACGATTGCTTTTCCAACGTTGATTACGTTGCTCATATATCTCGTATCTAATGGACTCCAAGAGAAATAAAATAAGCCTCTGCCAAAAGGAGTTCCTACGTCGATTCGTGGCCACAGTAGAAATGGAAACGAGAATACGTGATGGTCAGACGTGCGTGTGACTCTGGGATTCTCGAGACAAGGGAGTTCCGAACGACGATACGAGAGAAGGACCTTGGCTGCACTTTCGCGGAGGACGTGGACTCGCACACTGAATCCCAATGGAAACGACGTCGATGAATATCTCTTTTTTCTTCCTTTTTCTTTTTCCGCTTGTTTTTTTTTTTTTTACGTACTTTTGACTCGACACGATGTGGCGGAGGAGCTTTCTGTACTTTCAGAAATCAGGAACAGCTCGCTCCGTCGTTTCTCATATCTCTCAGCTCCGGGAGCTAATTTTTCGTCAAAATATTCTCGAAAAATTTATATCCCGTTTCTCGTAAGTATGAAAAAAATTAATAAAAATTCTCGAAATCTTTTTCGTAGTATTTTCAACAAATTTTCAAGCATTTTCTCATTGAATGACTTTTTTCTCTTCGTTGACAGTTTCAAATGCAACGTTCAATCAAAATATTCGCGATTTTTCTTCACGTCACTTCGTAACGAGTTTTTAATGAACTCGCAAAAAAAAAACACTTTTTCTTGCAACGAGACATTTTATTTAATTTCTCGTTGATAAAAATTTTATTATTTTTTGTTTTTCGTGTTTTTTTTTGGAAATTCATTTTTTGTCGTCGTTTTATTTAACGTGGAGTAACTTGGATGAGTTTTTTTAGGTTTTTTTTTCTACAATTCTATCGTCAGTTTTGTTATTTTCGTGATAATGCCTTTGGCATCGGTTCGTTGACTCGAGGAAGGGGAGAAAAATGTCTGGGGGAATATCATGTGGGATACGTGGCTATTGTGAATATACGAGACATCGAACAGAGAAATTCCGATCAAGATTCGTGTGTGAGTGAAATTTCTTGTCTCCGGGGTGCGAAAAATCGTTTACGTTTTTTTTTTGCTGCTAATACGAAACGACCGTTTACACACGTTCTCGTTGTTACAATTGACGGATATGTACGTGTATACCCGACGTACACAGATAAATGAAAACATTCACGTGGCCGTACAACGGCGAATTAAAATTTGACTTTCTCCGGGTTTCGTCGTAGGTAGCGCCTCTGTATAGCGTTCTTATGCGTGCATTAGCAGCAGCCTTTGTGCTATGGATCGGTTTTGTGGGTAGAGCACACAGGGGACACGTCACTGAAAGGATTCATCGCTCTCGATGAACATTAATCATCCACCTGAATATCTTGACCCAACTTTTTTCTAGGAGGCTGAAGTTCGCAACGTTCGGGTCCAATGAAAAGTGCGTTACTACCTATTAAGGTAGTAATGTCGGTTTTGGAATTAGTGTTCAGAATTTAATCAAATTTGGTGCAGTAGTAGATTGTGATGAGAAAAAAATCCAGTCAAATTTCCAAGAGGCTGCAGAGAACCAGAAAAAAATATTCGTATTGGTAATTTCATGAATTTCACATCGATTTTATAAATTTCATTGTATTTTACAATGAAAACTGTGATTTCTCTTAAGAATTGATAAGAATTCATTGCAAAATACAAACAAATCTGAGATTTGTCATAAAACTCAATTTTAAGGTAAAACTGTCGGTTTTAGAATTACCGTTCAGAATTTAATCAAATTTGGTACAGTAGTAGATTATGATGAGAAAAAAATTCAGTCAAATTTTCAAGAGGCTGCAGAGAACTGGAAAAAAATATTCGTATTGGTAATTTCATGAATTTCACATCGATTTTATAAACTTCATTGTATTTTACAATGAAAACTGTAACTTCTCTTAAGAATTGATAAGAATTCATTGTAAAATACAATGAAATCTGAGATTCATCATAAAACTCAATTTTAAGGTAGAACTGTCGGTTTTAGAATTACCGTTCAGAATTTAATCAAATTTGGTACAGCAGTAGATCATGATGAGAAAAAAATCCAATCAAATTTCCAGGAGGCTGCAGAGAACCGGAAAAAAAATATTCGTATTGGTAATTTCATGAATTTAACATCGATTTCATAAATTTCATTGTATTTTACAATGGAAACTGTGATTTCTGCTAAGAATTGATAAGAATTTATTTCAAATTACAATGAAATCTGAGATTTATCATAAAACTCAAGATCGTTTATTGTCCTGAGCAAAGATTCAATAAGAATCGTGAGCAATTATTTGAGCTATTTTTAATTCGACGTTTAGAAAAATGTTCTTCAACGTGTGGCCCATGCAATGTTTTTTTTTTTTGTAATTATTCCATAACATTTTTGCGGAAAGGATAATTATGTCATTTACGGATGTTTGAGATTTTTTTTATCATCATTATTACACGGGATGTAATACTTTCGTTTAGGAAAAAATCTTTCGTAACGTTGGAACTGAGAATGTCTGTTTTCGTATTAATAACGACACGAAAACTTATCGCTTCGGTGGTTTCCGGTCAAATTGAATTCCGCTGGGATCCACGCAACTCCGTAACACGCGAATGTCTTGGATGCTCTCGGCATTTTTCTACCTTTCTTTCCCACTTTTGTTTTGGTTCCAGCCGTTTCTACTTTATCGTGGAGAGGAAGAAACTCCATCTCCAATTAGTTATAAGAATATTTTTTACTAAATTTCTCTCTTATCATCATTTTAGTTCTTTATTCATTATTCAGACAATTATTCAGAAACTATTCAAAAAATAATTCATAAAATTTGTCAGCAAGATTATTTAAAAAATATTCAGCAAATAATTCAGAAAATAATTCAGAAAATTACGAAGAAAATTATTCAGAAAATTATTTAGAAAATGATTCAGAAAATGATTCAGAAAATTATCCAGAAAATTATTCAAAAAATAGTTCAGAAAATTATTTAGAAAATTATCCAGAAAATTATTCAGAAAATAATTCGCAATTTTTACAAAGTTACCGAAGAACATTGATTATTCTTGGCAAGATACAAAAATGTGTGAAGCTCAACTATGTTGAATTCCGCATCGTGGATTAACCAGTAAAATTGTCTCGCCTGCATTAATTAATCAAGATTAATTAATTAATTAATTAATTAATTAATTAATTAATTGAACTGAAGTCAAGCCTGCATCGTTGGAATACAACGGAAATAGTTTTTTTAATTGATTAATTAATTAATTAATTAAAAAAACTATTTCCGTTGTATTCCAACGATGCAGGCTTGACTTCAGTTCAGCAAACTCAATAAAACTCGTTGAGACTGCTCGCGAAGTAAAGTTGGCCGTGGATCATTGGAGTGCAGAAAAAAAAGGCATTTGGCTGAATCGAGAGGTGATTCCGCGGTGTTCCGAGCTGTGCGAGATCTCTTCGCACAGCCGGATATCAACTTGACCTACATTTGCGGACTGGACAAGAGAAGCGCCAGACCCAATAAGATTTGTCGACTTTGTTTCTTTCTCTCTTCGTCTCTCTGTCCCTCACACGCGCACACATCCAACTCAACATAGTAACCTTAACATTGAAGTTCGAATGACGTTCCCTCTGCTATTTCACATTCGCATTTCAATCCCATCGCCCTGCTCCTCGTGTCTTTCCGATTTTTTTTCTCCCTATTAATTATTCGCTAACCGCGAAAGTTCAGTCTGCTATTTTTTATAGCAGCTTTTGTTGTTTTTCAAGAAGAGAACTTTCGCGTCGAGAGCTATATAGTCTGCTGCCCATTCGATCTAATTATTATAATTCAAACCTAATGATCTTTCTCATAACGATCGTCACTTAACTCTGCTCAAGTAGGCACTCAATTCACTTTCAATTGTAAGGACATACCTCGCTGAAATTATCGCTCCAACTACGTAATTACTGGATGTCCTTAAAAAAAAAATACTGAGGTTCGTAACATTGGAGTGAAACGAAAAATACTTTTTCTTTTCGTTGTTTATTCAATTTCAAACACCATGACGATTTTCGTATCGATTGTGTGTCTTAATCCTTAAAAAGAATCGTTTTATTAAATTATTAAATTATTATTTTGTTGATTATTTATATTTTATTTATTATAATGAATTATTTATTCATTTTTTTCATTGTTTATTCAATTTCAAACACCATGACGATTTTCGTATCGATTTTGTGTTTGAATCCTTAAGAAAAATCGATTTATTAAATTATTAAATTATTAATTTATTGATTATGTATATTTTATTTATTATAATGAATTATTAATGTTTTTTCATCGTTCATTCAATTTCAAAGATTGTGTGTTTGAATCTTTAAAAAAAATCGTTTTATTAAATTATTCAATTATTATTTTCTTATTATTATTATTTATTATAATAAAAAATTAATCAATAAATTATAAATTGTTAGATTATTTTTTAAAAATAAGGAAATTGAAAATTGAACAGGAATCATGAGCTCTGCTTCAGAAAAAACCGAATTTCGTTGCATTCCAACGATGCGAGCTTTCTATTACTCGAAAAACAAATGTCCATTCAGATTTTCTACAAATTTGGAATTTAATGGTTTTTTTAAAACTAGTTTTGGTTAAATATTGAAAAAATTCAATCGTCTCTCGACCGAAGATCGCATCATCTTCATCTTTTTAAACTCACTGACGATACTTATCGAATGGTCGCTCATGCTTGAGCTTAATTAGTTTAAACATTAATTTTAATGTGGCAACGATCACAAACTATTTTGTAACGAGTACATGTTTATATTTAAAGAAAATAGATATTTATAGTCAACAACTTATATGCTGAGAACATTTCCATCCCATGTTAATGAGTCGATCTCGAGTGAAAGTTGTCTCGGTATTACAGGTTCTCAATAGCTTGATTATTTCCAAATTACATTCTTGTGCTATTAAATGTCATTGCTCCAACGTCTATGGAACACTTGATGATCCATCCACGAGAATCTTAACCCGATTTTAGGTTAATGTCATTAAACATTATGTAAAGAAATTCGAGTAGTCAGACGCAACTTTTCAACAATATTTCACAAAGTTCGCTTTTCAAGGATCAAAATCGAAACGTCATTATTTCGTAACAGCCTCCGAATTTTATTAAAATCAAAATTTACACTCCTCGGATGGCTCGGATGGCGAATATTCGCCATGAGCTGCGAGAAATACTTTGGAAATTTCTTTACTATACATTTCTCTCGTTTTAATGGACCTTGAAATCTTTTTTAATAAATAACTCATTATTTATACCACGAAATCGTAAATACTGGGTCACCGGTTCTCGGCCATCATATCGTTTCGTTAATGCTTTACTCGTAGAAAGTTGAAAGTTGTTTATTTCGTTAGACAAATTGTTGTCATTAGAAAAATTCTCGTAAAAATGAGTCGCACGTTAATCAGGCATTGTTAATAAATAATTATACGAGGAGAGGAAATAATATCGGAAAATACTATGGCATCATAGTTCCCTGAGCATATATCGTTGCTCTGACAGATTTGACTAAATACATAGTCATTTTTGATGAAAATTCTTGTTTCACTTGATTTAAGCGAAAAATGATTAAATGCGTAGAATGGAAGCTTCGACGCGGTCTGTCCTGTGTGTGCCCGATATAGATATTCATACCGCAGATGCGTTTATCAGGGAAAGCGAAAATAAGGATCTCCGCCCCGCGGGAGAAAGTCCTTCGCATACACCTCCGCAAAGTATTCCGTCTCCCTCGAACTCTCGATCTCGTTCCGGCTCTTTCTGCCTAACTCACACATGCAAGAGTTCACCAAACATACGTTTTGTTTCTCATTTGTATTCTCCCGTTTTTTGTGCATTAGTTATCTTCCTTCGTTTGCTGATTTCACGCCGCAAGGTGCGTCGGTGTGATGACCCAGCGAATGGAATCACCGGATACACGTTCAAACTCATTTGTCGCGAATAAGAAACGATGGGAAACAATTGCAAGGCGATTTTATGAAAACAGCTTCCATTTATTTATTTATTTATTTATTCATTCATTTATTTATTCATTTATTCATTTATTTGTTTTTTTATTTGTTTACTTATTGATTTGTTTACTTGTTTATTAATTTACTTATTTATTAACTTATTTATTTATTTATTTATTTATTTATTCATTTATTTATTTATTTGTTTATTCATTTATTTGTTTATTCATTTATTTATTTATTTATTCATTTCATTATTTATTTTTTTATTCATTTATTTGTTTATTCATTTATTTATTTATTTATTTATTCATTTATTTATTTATTCATTTCATTATTTATTTATTTATTTATTTGTTTATTCATTCATTTATTTATTCATTTATTTATTTTATTATTTATTTGTTTGTTTGTTTATTTATTTATTTATTCATTTATTTATTTATTTAATTAATTATTTAATTATTTATTTATTTATTTATTTATTTATTTATTTATTTATTTAATTATTTAATTATTTATTTAATTTTGAAGGAATGAATATTAGGTCAGAGGTATTTTTACAAGTCACGTGTAATTTCGAATTAACGTTTTTACTATTAAAGCTATGCAGTTGTTAGCGAATCGTCAATTACGTTGGCCAGGAGTGATGATGATAATTAATGATAATCATAATGAGTATCGTACACGGCTGAAAAGTAATAACATTCGTTTCCTCCTGAGTTACGGACATGAGAGTAAAACCTCATGGATCGCGTAACGAAGATTCGAAGGACACGCGGTCTTAATGAAATGTGTAATTAACATCCATTGACTGATTTATCTGGTTGATTATCTCGCATGCAGCTCCCTGCTACACGGAAGATCGATCATATCGTTGCGTATGAAGCTCCCGAACTCATCAATTCATTTCTCTTCTATACAATATTCTTCTTTCTATTCTGCGATAATGACTTTACGTAATAATCATTAAAAATCATTCGAAAAGTCATTTTACTCGTGGCAACGAAATATTTTTTTCTATCGAAGGAAAATCGAGTTTCCAGACGATTTTCCCAACTTTTCGATTCGTTTCTCATCGACAATTTTTGGCACAGAGGAAAGTTCTCAGCTGTCGCACGCCCACGCAGTCGGAATGTGGAAAATCGAAGGAAAAACGCTGCAATTGATTTTTTTACGAATATAAATTTGTTTATTGACTTAATGTTTTTTTTTTTTCGTTATTCCGCAGCGAGAATGCAAAGAACAATTGTCCGGATACGACGCGACTATGACTCTTTGCTTCTCCATCGACTTTAAACTTCGAACATAATGGCAGCGAGAACAAGAGAAAGAAAAAATAAATAGAGCAGTGCATAATGCACCGTTATAGCTCGCGCAATAGACACGATGATAATAACTTGGCCGAGTGGAGCGAGTGTGCTCTCTCGCTGTGTTGCACCCAACAATTTCATAATTATTTCCTAGTTTCGCAATCCACTCGATGACTTCTTCATGCACGTTGTCTTTTATTTACACATTTGTATTTACAAGTTAAAATTTAATCCATTCGTGCGATTTATAAAAAAAAAGAAAAAAGAAAAACATTTTTCACGTTTTTCCAATTCGTACGAATCGACGATTGAAAATCTATTCAACAGTTGGGCTCAACGTGCCTGACATTTGCGACGAGCCGAGAGTCTCCATTCATCAAAATCGTAGCTCGTGACAAAATTATTTCAAAATTATTTCATCGACGATTTGCAAAATTTTTTAAATCGTCATTTTAATCGTTCGCCCTTTTTGTTCGATAGAACGCGCCCCCACCGTGTGCAGAAATCAATTGTACGCCGAGAAACGTTTTTCGTTTCTGTTCGATATGCTCCACGAACACAGACAGTCTTTGAGCCGATGGTCTCGCCATCCTGACATTACAGAAAAGGTCAGAGAAACTTGGGCCTCCTCGTATTTCTTTCCGTGTATATAGACGTTTTTTTTTTTTTTTTAGACATTATGTGCCTCGTCATCCCTGTCCTATACATAGTTCGTACCTTGGCAATACATCGTGCGCGCTCCGAGCTCTTTCAACTCTGTGTATATAAAGTGGCATCGCTCGGACTCATCACTGGCAAACGTTTTATCCAATTATGCAATCGAGACTCTTGCTCTTTTCGCTTTCCATTCTGGAAATCCCGGCCTGGATTATTATTAACTCTGTTATCCAGTGGACCTGTTGATCAAATTCATTTGTTCAATCAACGATCCAGCTCCTCGTCATTTCAAATCGACTTTTTCTCATTTAAACTATTTATTTCATTTATATAATTATTCTGAGCTTGCATCACAGTCTGACACTCTCAGTCGATAGATTTTCCCGTTATTCACTCGCGAAGTTACGGTTCCGTAAGTATTTCAATAATTATTTATGAAAATTGTCAAAATTTGACAATTAATCGTCATTCAAGATGACGAAAAAATGATGATTTTTTGAGACATTTTCTAAATCGAATTGATCCAAAAATTCTTCAACTTCATTCCGATTTTCACTCGTCGTTTTTTATTTATTTACTCATACTCGCAGTTTCGTATCATTCTGTCAAACCATCCCTATATAAATACTTAATTAATTGATTAATCAAGTTTTAATGATTAATTAATTAATTAAATATTTATATTCGGATTAATTAATGAATTGATTGATTAATTAATTAATTAAATGAAAATTCGTTAAAAAATAAAGAAATTGAAAGGAAAAATTGAGAAAAAATTCAAAAATAAAAACAATTTGAAAATTAATTAATCGATTAATTAATAGCATCAAGTTACGCATTTCTAATGTTAATTTTTCGATTTTTTATTCAAATCCAACGATTTGAAAGAATTTCTGCAGAAAAAAAAACGATTTTGCTTCGTACGTCGAAGAGAATGAAACGTTCGGTGTAGTTGGATGATTTTTTTCACGAAATCGATCGAGATATTGATTAATAGAAATTGATGAGCATTTGGATCATTTTTTCCCCATTTCTCGCGACGAAATCGGCAGGTATGTCGTTTGAAAATGTGCTCGTGTGTGTTTTTTTTTCATTTACATTGTATTCGGGGTCTCGATAGTTTAATGGACGATCTGGAATTTAAAACGTTAACGTAGCATGTCGGAGCAGCGTGTTGCACGGTCGGGAAGCTCGCGAGGCCCGTTATAGATCTTCGCTCTTGCGGCGTGTGTTACAAGAATCGAGAGTGAAACGGGAAATCCATAACGGTATGCCGCGTTGTCAAGGATGACTGCTTAGAGAATTGTCGGTTCGTTCGAATGTCTCTTGATTAAGTTATCGCCGATAATTAATGTCAATGCAGCGACGCACGTGATTGTATTTATTTATTGACGGATATGCGGGCAATTGCTATGTAACGGCGTTTGGACAGAAACTCGTGAATGGATCTTCCGCGGAAAATGAACATTTCATTAACCGCGCATCGATCCGAACAAATAACGTTACGCAAATCGTCAGAGTCTTTCGTTTCTCTTTTCAGTTTCGTGTTTCGAAGGTTTCTTCGAAAGGAATGTGACGTAGGAATTTTGACGTTATCACGCGCGACGTGACGGCTCGTCGTTTGATCGAAACTTTGATGATTATCGCACTGAACGTTAAATTTTGTTGGACACGATCGATATTTCGTTCGATACGTTCGACTAAACGTTTTTTTTTCAATAATCCCAAAAATTTTGTCATCGCAGCAAGAAATTTTCTAGAAAGTCTCTTCGGAAGCGAATTTTTGTGCTTCCAATCGTAAAATTCTGCTGACGATTCCGTTAGAAACCAAATTTACCGCCGAAATAACGAAAATTTTGAAATTATTCAGAAATTTTTAGTTCTACGTGTTCAACGAAATATCGCGACGATTTTTAACAAAATTTCATTTCCGGTGGCGCCCGAACGGGACTTTGAAAAGTTTGCCTCGAAAATTCAATATCGAACTTGCTCTCGTCGTTGGCTTTCGTTTATTTTTCAATTTTTTTTATTCCAAACACTCTCCAGAGCATGTGAGCATTTGGAATGGTCAGGGTTTCGCTTAGCCGATGCTTTTCTGCTGCTGGAATGTCTCTCGTATACGCTCGATCCACCGCTACGGCCCCGAGGTTGTCGAAAGTGAGAAAACAAATGGCAGATGCTCTTTGTAAGTGAAATGTTCCTCCGCAATGCTTCCCTGCTGCTCAAGGCCGTCGAGGTCTCTCCTTTCCTCTCACTTTCATTTCTCTGTATGGCGATTTACTGTATATACCGGAGGGGCTTTGATTCCATCGTCTCCTCCATCTCGTCGCGCCGAGCCACGCTTTCCGAGAGCCAAGATAAAGGAAAAAGTCATTTTTTATGCTCCCGCGGTCGAGCAAACATTTTTCGACAATATTTAAAATTAAAAAATCGAAAAAACATCAAAAAATTCGAGTCAACAAAATTTTGAGTCGGTCACTTTCATCTTTTGGCTTCGTGAACAAAATTTCTCACGAAAACGTCGAATCTTCGATCGAAAGGTACCGATTCCCATTCTTTTCTGCTCCCGCGAATATTTAAAATAAAAAAATGAAAAAAACATAAAAAAAGCCGAATAAAATAAATTTTGAGCTCGCCACTCTTATTTTTTGGCTTCGTAAAAAAATTTTCGATCGAAAACTACCGATTACCATTTTTTTTCTAAAATAATTGTGTAACATTTTTTGAACACGCAGTTATTAAGCGATGCGAATGAAAATTAGATGCTCGCACGAATGGATTTTCATGGAGTGTGTCTGTGGATTAAAAAGCGAAATTTGAAAATGTCACACGTGGCATTTTTCCATTTGGAAACGTTACCGAAGCCCTGGTGTGAAAGTTTTACATCGTTTTTCTTATTCCTTTGAATTACATTATCGGACGAAAAGTATTAATGGCTTTTCCTTTCGGTTTCAACCTTTCACGCATTTCGAATTATTAATCGGCATTTCTATGTTCGGAATATTTATATCAACGAATATGTCAAAACGATGTATTTCAAGCTTTCGTTACGATCAAGATTTTGTCAAAATCCATCGATGCGCGTAAGAATCTCAATTTCGTTTAATCTGAAGAATAAAATTGTTTTATACAATAAAAATTCAGACGGTGTACAAGTTTCGCTTTCCCGAATAAATTGACGATAAATTCGCGAGCACGAGTCGAGTAAGCAATCGACCTATCGATTATTCCAAACAAGAGAGATTCCATTGTTCCATTTTTTGTATCGAGCTAAAGTTCATGTCGAAAGATCGTGGGTACTCTCACCTTTTCCTCCGTCACCGGATTATCATATGCTTTTTATTATTTTTTTATTTTTCTATTTTTATTTAATGAATATTTTATTTCGTCATATCCGATCGATCTTTTCATAAAATACCGTCGCTCGCCTACGTGTGCTGAATATATTCTCAGCTGTCACCAAAAGCATACGACTCTTGAGGGCCGAAGAAAATGCAAGTGGGTCTTATGAAGACGTTGCATATGAAACGCCTTCGTCTTTTTCCAGCAGATTACGTAACAGTGAGCAATGCATTTTCGGCTTATCCTGGCTCACGAAATTTAGTCGCAATCGTCCTTCTTAAGGATCTTGAGTCCCAAGTCGCAAATGATAAGAAAATTCGCAAAATTTCGTATGTTTTCGTACAAAGTATTTATTAAGAGATCGTGCAAAAATTTCACGACCATTAGGAAGCTCGTTATTGAATAATTAACATTAATAAATTAAATGATTAAAAAATTCGCAAAATTTCGTACGTTTTCGTACAAGGTATTTATTAAGAGATCGTGCAAAAATTTCACGACCATTAGGAAGCTCGTTTTTGAATAATTAACATTAATAAATTTAATGATAAAAAAATTCGCAAAATTTCGTACGTTTTCGTACAAAGTATTTATTAAGAGATCGTGCAAAAATTTCACGACCATTAGGAAGCTCGTTATTGAATAATTAACATTAATAAATTTAATGATAAAAAAATTCGCAAAGTTTCGTACGTTTTCGTACAAAATATTTATTGAGAGATCGTGCAAAAATTTCCCGACCATTAGGAAGCTCGTTACTGAAAAATTAACATTAATAAATTTATGTTCGACACTAGGGAATTGAAGTTTTCGAAATAGGACGATGAGTAGACGGGAAATATGGAAAAGGAAGTGACACACTGGGTCAATTTGACCCGGAGAAAGCTACAAAATAAAATTGCTGCAAAAACTTTATTCCAAAAATCAAATTCTTGTCAATTTCTTAAAAAAAAATCTTTTTCGAATTCCAAAAATGGTTGAAAACATTTTTGAAACCTACGTCCACGACAGTCCTCGCTGAAATTTAACCCCGGGTCAAAATGACCCAGTGTGTACATGCGAGGGTCTAAATAAAATAAAAACTTGTAATTAGAAAACTCTGGAGCTTCGGGATTTTTCTACTAAAAATTTTTCTTGGGAATATTCAAAATTCTTCCACATTTATTCGCTCAGACATTTTTCCTTTTTATTATTCGTAACAAGTTTATTTATATTTATACAATAATTCACGCAGTAGGCGATTGGCAAACGAGTTACCTTTTCATACATAGCGATTGGCTCGATGACACGTGGCTCCGTTTGTACAAATTAATACATCGCTATGAATTCTTTTCTTATTTCTCACCATGCATTTTCTCTTTTTTGTTCTCTCGCTCGTCTCAGGCTTGGCAATTATTTACGAAAGGGTTTCCGAGCGTCCTGAGTCAACCGCGAAGACTCTAGTCCTTTGGGGACATGGATCAGTCACCGAATGAAAATCGCCGCATGGAATTTTGAGGAGAAACATTTTTCCACAACGTTAGCGATTCATTGGGACGAAGAAAAACGTTTTTCATTCTTTCTGGACGAACTGTGGGATGAAAAATGTCAGTGGATCCCTGCGCGGGTCTCCTTGACCCATCGACAACATTTTTATCGAATTTCGTGAGTTAAAAATTTTTTATTTTGCAACGAAAGAAATTTCTCGAGTCTGAAAACTTTTGCGAGAGTTTTTCCAAATTTTTTCATGTTTTTTTCTCCCCAAATACACGAGTGCGAGTCCCAGGACGAAAAGGACCTCCTCCGGAGGAGATTAAAATGTTTTTTTACCTCTGGACCGTCAACGCGTTGCCTTCTTCGTTATTTATCATTAAAAATAACACGTTTTTATTCTTACGTTTATCGAACATTCAATAAATGAAATAATGAACGTCCATATCAGTCGGAAAGTTGTCAAATGATTAGGACCTTCCCCCGAAACTTCTATCACAATAATCTCACCTTGTGGAAGAAGAAGATAAGCTAATAAAAAAATATATTGATATATGTGGAAATAATTGATGTGAAAAAACCGAAGCAACGTATTAGCAACTTGCACAAAGTCACGTGCTCCAAGAGTGCACTTTTCTATGAATCTCAAGTTTGCAACGTTCGAATGCAACGAGAAAAACAAATTTTCATCGACGATTTGTTGAATTTTCAAAAATCATTCAAATTTTTCGAGCTCGCAGCTCGTTGGGTCGAAAAAATCGTTTCATCGTCGTAATTACATTCTGCATTTTAATTTAAAAAACTTGGACACAAAAAAAAATAATCTCGTTGCATTCCAACGATGCAAACTTGACACTTTTATTTTTTGCTTATTTTAAAAAAAACTCTTGGAAATTGAATTTTTCTCGACAACGCCAACACGCTGTTTCCTGCTTCGTGCTTTTTTTCTTACAGCATTCAATCTCAACCCCTGCGATAAGGCTTCGGCTTCACTTGAACTTCTTCCTGTTGAGTTTCTTCCACTTCCTCCTGCAGAGGCTTGTTGCCTCGCCCGTTACCCCCGCCGAATCTACCACGAGTCGATGTCCTGGACGACGCTTCAGCTACCGAACCGTTCCGGCTACGTCCTCCTGAGGACGACCTACAAAAACGAATGTAATTATAAGGCCGTTGAGTCCCAAGTGGAAAATTATGAGAAAATTCGCAAAATTTCGTACGTTTTCGTACAAAGTATTTATTAAGAGATCCTGCAAAAATTCCACGACCATTAGGAAGCTCGTTATTGAACAATTAACATTAATAAATTAAATGATAAGAAAATTCGCAAAATTTCGTACGTTTTTGTACAAAGTATTTATTGAGAGATCCTGCAAAAATTTCCCGACCATTAGGAAGCTCGTTATTGAACAATTAACATTAATAAATCAAATGATAAAAAAATTCGCAAAATTTCGTACGTTTTCGTACAAAGTATTTATTAAGAGATCGTGCAAAAATTTCACGACCAATAGGAAGCTCGTTATTGAATAATTAACATTAATAAATTAAATGATAAGAAAATTCGCAAAATTTCGTACGTTTTCGTAAAAAGTATTTATTAAGAGATCGTGCAAAAATTCCACGACCATTAGGAAGCTCGTTATTGAACAATTAACATAAATAAATCAAATGATAAGAAAATTCGCAAAATTTCGTACGTTTTCGTACAAAGTATTTATTAAGAGATCGTGCAAAAATTTCCCGACCAATAGGAAGCTCGTTATTGAATAATTAACATTAATAAATTAAATGATAAGAAAATTCGCAAAATTTCGTACGTTTTCGTACAAAGTATTTATTGAGAGATCGTGCAAAAATTTCCCGACCATTAGGAAGCTCGTTATTGAATAATTAACATTAATAAATTAAATGATAAGAAAATTCGCAAAATTTCGTACGTTTTCGTACAAAGTATTTATTGAGAGATCGTGCAAAAATTTCCCGACCATTAGGAAGCTCGTTATTGAATAATTAACATTAATAAATCAAATGATAAGAAAATTCGCAAAATTTCGTACGTTTTCGTACAAAGTATTTATCAAGAGATCGTGCAAAAATTTCACGACCATTAGGAAGCTCGTTATTGAAAAATTAACATTAAGAAATCAAATGATAAAAAAATTCGCAAAATTTCGTACGTTTTTGTACAAAGTATTTATTGAGAGATCGTGCAAAAATTTCGCGACCATTAGGAAGCTCGTTATTGAAAAATTAACATTAATAAATTAAATGATTAAAAAATTCGCAAAATTTCGTACGTTTTCGTACAAAGTATTTATTGAGAGATCGTGCAAAAATTTCACGACCATTAGGAAGCTCGTTATTGAATAATTAACATTAATAAATTAAATGATAAGAAAATTCGCAAAATTTCGTATGTTTTCGTACAAAGTATTTATTGAGAGATCGTGCAAAAATTTCACGACCATTAGGAAGCTCGTTATTGAAAAATTAACATTAATAAATTAAATGATAAAAAAATTCGCAAAATTTCGTACGTTTTCGTACAAAGTATTTATTAAGAGATCTTGCAAAAATTTCACGACCATTAGGAAGCTCGTTATTGAACAATTAACATTAATAAATCAAATGATAAGAAAATTCGCAAAATTTCGTACGTTTTCGTACAAAGTATTTATTGAGAGATTGTGCGAAAATTTCGCGACCATTAGGAAGCTCGTTATTGAACAATTAACATTTATAAATCTAATGATAAAAAAATTCGCAAAATTTCGTACGTTTTCGTACAAAGTATTAATTGAGAGATCGTGCAAAAATTTCGCGACCATTAGGAAGCTCGTTATTGAACAATTAACATTATAGCGTTTTATGGTTTTATTGCTTACTTCGATTTCGATGGAGTGGGATCGACTGATGAATGGGTCGTCGATGGCGCGTGCGTCACCACCGAAGCTTGGGCTCTCCTCCTTTTCAGGGCGGCGAGTAAATCGTCGTTCGATCTGTAAAATCGACGAGATACAAAAAAATGAAAATGCTCTGGGGGAGAAGAAACTATTGAGATTCTTTTTTCTACCTGAATGGCCTGACTCCACCGGCACGTAGTTTTTTCGATGATTCCGTTGTTGTCGTTTGAACTTCTTCCTGTTCCAAACTCTCGTCGTACTCTTCGCCCTCCTTGTCGTCAACCTCCTCGGACAACGCTTCCACCGGCTTGGGTGTCGTTGATGTCGTCTGCAAATTAATTGCGTTCGTAACAACGAAAATACATTTTTCTATCGATTTTTTGTTCAATTTTCAAAACGACAAAAATTTTCGTAGCGATTTTTGTTTTTTTTTTATTTGAAAAAATAGATCGACGGAATTTTGCTGCATTTCAGGCATGCAAACTGCTCCAACATCGTGATTATCGAATGGAAATCATTATTTAATATTCGTCCGGAAAATAATCGAAAAATTTTGATTATTTTTGGAGGAAATTGATTTTTCTGACTCAGTTGAAAGTTTTAATAGTCGTGGGGAATGTTTATTTAAGAGGAAACGGTCGTACTCACAGCTGCGGGTTTCCTTACTGCAGGTGCACGTCCTCGAGGAGATAGGAGGCTGCCAAGCCTTCCAGCTGGTCGCACGGGTGCTTGGGACACCGGAACTGGTGCTTCCTCCTCATCCTCGTCATATTCCTCGTCGACTGCTCTGCACGCAGCCACCAAACAGAGAGCCAGTAATCTGCGGGAATAATCATCGTGTTATGGAGAAAAGTATTGTCCATTTTTTCCTTTTTCTCTTTTAAAATCGAGTTTTATGATAAATCTCAGATTTCTTTGTATTTTACAATGAATTCTTATCAATTCTTAAGAGAAATCACAGTTTTCATTGTAAAATACAATGAAATTTATAAAATCGATGTTAAATTCATGAAATTACCAATACGAATATTTTTTTTCTGGTTCTCTACAGCCTCTTGGAAATTTGACTGGATTTTTTCTCATCATGATCTACTACTGTACCAAATTTGATTAAATTCTGAACGGTAATTCCAAAACCGACAGTTTTACCTTAAAATTGAGTTTTATGATAAATCTCAGATTTCTTTGTATTTTACAATGAATTCTTATCAATTTTTAAGAGAAATTACAGTTTTCATTGTAAAATACAATGAAATTTATAAAATCGATGTTAAATTCATGAAATTACCAATACGAATATTTTTTTTCCGGTTCTCTGCAGCCTCTTGGAAATTTGACTTGATTTTTTTCTCATCATGATCTACTGCTGTACGAAATTTGATTAAATTCTGAACGGTAATTCTAAAACCGACAGTTTTACCTTAAAATTGAGTTTTATGATAAATCTCAGATTTCTTTGTATTTCACAATGAATTCTTATCAATTCTTAAGAGAAATCACAGTTTTCATTGTAAAATACAATGAAATTTATAAAATCGATGTTAAATTCATGAAATTACCAATACGAATATTTTTTTTCCGGTTCTCTGCAGCCTCTTGAGAATTTGACTGGATTTTTTCTCATCATGATCTACTGCTGTACCAAATTTGATTAAATTCTGAACGGTAATTCTAAAACCGACAGTACTGCCTCAACAACCTCATCACCGAGCACTATCGTACCACAGTATATTGGATATAAGGTAGTTTTTGACCTGTGACATTCACGTACCTCCGCAGCAGTACCTCACTTTCTCTGGCCAGCCAATCCTCTGGCACGCGGTATAACCGTCTGCTCGGATACAACGCGATACTTTTACAGACACAGATGCAGACAAACATAAAGTGTAAGTTTACGGCACAACTGGTGAATGTCAGGAAAGAATTTTGTTTTTTCAACCGGCCAGCCATGGTCGGGATGATTTAAAAAATTAAATAAATTATCAATAAAAAGAAAATCGCGTTAATTCTGTGTTGTCGAATAATCCTGAACTTTGATAATCTCTTTCTTGGCTGTATGGAATTTACGAGATCGCGACACGTCGCAGCAAAAAAAAAAAAAAAGAAAAACCTTTATCGCCATTCTACGTGTTTTTATTCCAAGTGAATCTTTGATTTCTTCGCGCTTTCACTGACGAATTCGTGCCAAAAATTAGAATAAGATTCCGAGGAGCATGTGTGCAGTCTCTAGATTTATCGAAAACTTTCCTGCTAATGGCGATTAGAACGTTTTACTAGAAAACTTCGTTAAAGATCGTCGATATTTTTTGATGATTTTCAAATTTTCGTTATTTTGGCAGGAAATTTGGTTTCTAATGGAATTGTCAGCAAAATTTATTATTGGAACGACAAAAATTTGCTTCCGAAGAGACTTTCTAGAATAATTCTTGCTGCGATGACACAATTTTTGGGATTATTCAAAAAAGACGTTTAGTTTAACGTATCGAACAAAATATCGATATTTTCCAACAAAATTTTGTTAAAAATCCTCGATATTTTGTTATAAACACGATAAACTAAATATTTTTGGATAATTTCAAAATTTTCGTTATTTTAGCAGTAAATTTCGTTTCCAACGGAATCGTCAGCAAAAATTACGATTGGAACGACGAAAATTCGCTTCCGAAGAGACTTTCTAGAATATTTCTTGCTGCAATGGCACAATTTTTGGGATTATTGAAAAAAAAAACGTATAGTCGAACGTATCGAACAAAATATCGATCTTTTTCAACAAAATTTTAGTTCCAATAAATTTGAGAGAATCTCGAGTACCGAGGTGTCAAGAAATTCATCAGCTTCCCTGGACGCTCACGTTGGAAATAATAAATTTATTTATTCCGTCGATTCTCTCGGGCAGAGAAATAAAAGGATTCATAAAAATGTCTCAATAATTCGAAATGCTCGCGAATGATCGTCGCGGCTTTATTGACGCAAAAGTGCTCGCGTCAGTGATATGGTTATAATATTTAAACCATCAACCATCTCCCAGCATAACGATCGTAATTATCGTCGTTCCGATAAAAAAAAAGGAAGAATCCAAATTCCCGAGACTTTTCGTTTTAACAGACTCGCTCGAGCACCTTTTACTTTCAGCTCCAGTAAAAATGTCAACTGAATAATGCTTCTTCGCGCGCGTATACGGAACGAATACCCACACACGCATGCTCGGGGCTAAAAGTTTCTCGAAAGAATTGTGAAACGCGAACCTCGGGACGAGAGAATGGTATAAACACCAAAGTCGAGTCAATGCGAAATATTCACTACAGATGTGCTCGTAAGTATTTCGTTAATTCGTCAAATCGACGATGTTGAAGTTTGCATCGATTAAATGCAACGAAAACTCATTATTTTGTTATAGCATCGCACCAAATTTTCATACAGTCTGTCGACAATAACGAGGAAGTCTTTTTCGCCATTCGAAAAGTAAATTTACTAGAAAAATTGCAACGAGTCAATTAATTATCAAAATAATAAATAAAAAATATATTTTTCGTTGCATTGCAACGATGCAAACTTCAATATCACTCAAATCGTCGAAATGGATATGCAGCTGGAGTTGGCAACGTTGGAATGCAACGAAAAATTTGATTTTTCTTTGGACACGATTTCCAACATAATTTCATTGACTTTCGAATTAAAAATCGATTTCTCCATTGATACTGAATTTTTCTACAAGCCATTGAGCTGCTGAATGTCTCGATCGAGTGGTGACTTGTGTTTTCAACAGTAAATTTATTCCCAGTCGTTGAAAGATGTCGAGAGAATCGTTATGTCGCGTCGTTGGAGAAGAATAGAAGCTGGAAAGGGCAAATTGCAATAACGATCTTTCGATCCGACGCGTGAGAAGGTTAGGCAAATTATTGGTCGTTATACCGACGTGACTTGTACATTTCTTCGTGTAGATTCTTACTCATTGTCAATCCTCGTGTGCCCACATCCTCAGGGATAATAGAAACACACGAATGTTGCTGAATAAACGCTCAAGCCTTAACCGTTAAGGCTTCTGAGTCTCCGTTACTCCGCGTGATGTAATTTCGATTGTAATCCCGCACAGTCATAGCTTCGTGTATATTTCTGTGAATACCATGGCACGACGCTTTTGAAGGGCCCAACAGAACTATCGGCGCGCGTGACACGCGTTTCGATTCGATATATTTACCGATTCAACCGGCACATTCTTTTACAACGAGTTTATAAATTTTACTATCAACAACGTAGAATTTTCGTTTTTTTTAATAAATCGATTACAAAACCCGAAACGTTTTTCTTTCGTTTTTTCGAAATTTCAGAATAAAAATGAATAAATTGTTTAAACAAATAAATTTTATAAAAAATATTTAAAAATATTTAATGATTAAAATGAAGATTTTACGCCACATTTTTCTTCTCATTTTTATTATTAATTATTTATTCATTCATTTATTTATTTATTCATTCAGTTATTCGTTTATTTATTTATTTATTTATTTATTTATTTATTTATTTATTTATTTATTTATTTATTTATTATTTTTATTTTGATATTTTTGGCCTTCTTGACGAACGTGTCTAGTAATTATACGAGCTCAGGTATTGTGATATTGTGATTCTTGTTACGCGCAGCAATAATGTCAAGGAGACACAACGGTACTCCAGCTTCAATGAGAATATTAAAATAAATCTTGACTGCTGCCTGGATCGAGAATGATCATCAGCAGGATATGAAAGAAAGCTGTAGAGTTCGTTGACGAGATTTTCTCGCGTCTTCTGCATTTGCTATTCGACTCCGCATAATTTCCTGCTCGATCGTTTTCATGCGGAATGCGCTGGAATAAAATGTGACGCGAGCTTTGCATAAGTCGAGTCGATATTTATAATCGTCATTAAATCGCCACAGCACGACCGGCGCTGATGATCGAGTCTATAATTATCCACCAGTTTCTACACCAAAGAAAAACAATACGCGTTCGCATCGATTACTCGATCGTTAAACGGAAGTCTCGAGCTTCAGGAATCTCTCGGAACGAGATCGTTAACGCCGACAGTACAAATTTACAAAGTCTCGTCCAACTTCTCTCTCTCTAAAACCGAAAATCACGATTTTCACGAACTTTGGCCAGGAAAACGATTTTTTTTAAAAATAATTTGTTTAATTAAAAAAAAACTGATCGTCTCGTCGTCGTAATTTAATTTGACAAAGAAAAATAAGAATTTCGCGTTGCATTCGAACGATGCAAACTTTACGACGATCCACTGCCACGTTGATTGAAGCACGTGGACGCTCGTTACAGTTCAAAGAGTCGATGACCTTCGTGGAGGTGCTAGAATAGACCATCACCATTTTTGGACATTTGTACGTGATTAGATTGAGAATGTGCATTGATTGTACGAGCTAACGATTTCAGGCTTTCCAGCAGCCAAGGTCAATGCTCTTCGTTTGATAAATATGTCTCGTTCGATCTTCTTGTGACAATATTTCCCGAATTAACCCTGGAATGGTAACCCGGAGTCAAAAACGACCCGAGGCGACTGTAAATCCGTTTCTCCCTTCGTTTTCCCGTTTTTTATAGTTTTACCGAATTTTTTACTAATTTTTTTACTCGAAACAAAATTGTCCCAGGCTCGCGTGATTCTGCATTAAAAAACGAAAAGAATGAGCCCAAGTTGAACGCTTTTCGTTTAATTTTACCGGAGATATGAATTTTTCAAAATTGGGGTCATTCAGACCCCAGGTTAGCGGAACAGGCAACGAAAAAATAAAGTTATCGTTCGAGGGTTTTTTTAATTTCATCCGATCATCGACGTAATTTTCATTCTTTGTTAACGTGCATTGAAGAAATTCAACGTCTCAGCTGATTTCGTTTTGTTCCTTTTTTTTTGTTTCTAACACATTTGCTCGTTAATTTGAAAATTTTATTGATGAATATTTATCGTACATTCTCGATTGGCAATAAACGATAAAGAAAAAGTTTCGTAGCGATGTCGGCCTTGAGTCATTCGTCAGATTACAGTAATCTGACAGTAGAACAGTTGACTCAATGGTCAGACCGAGTGGTCCGGAGACACCGTCGTTACGAGGACCTTGACAATTTCATTAATTCTACGTTTCGCGTAAATATTCAGTAGAAAGTTACACATACTTTGATATTCGCTCACGGTCTTTATTTTAAATTCAAAGATCGAGACTCTGTGCAGAGAAAAATGAAAAGCATCGTATCTTCGGGCGCGTTATTCCTCGGGCTCCAACGAAAAATACGTTTTTCTATTAATTGTTTGTTTAAATTCAAAAACCATGGGAATTTTCGTGACGATTTTCTCTTTGGATCCTAAAAAAAGATCCTTTTATTGTCCTGACGAAATATTTCATAAGAATCATGAGCTCCTCTCAAGAAAAAAACAGAATTTCGTTGCATTCCAACGATGCAAACTCCAACATCGTTATTCCTCGGGCTCCAACGAAAAATACGTTTTTCTATTAATTGTTTGTTTAATTTTAAAAGATATGACAATTTTCGTGACGATTTTCTCTTTGGATCCTAAAAAAAGATCCTTTTATTGTCCTGACGAAATATTTCATAAGAATCTTGAGCTCTGCTCAAGAAAAAACAGAATTCCGTTGCATTCCAACGATGCAAACTCCAACATCGTTATTCCTCGAGCTCCAACGAAAAATACGTTTTTCTATTAATTGTTTATTCAATTTCAAAAACCATGGGAATTTTCGTGACGATTTTCTCTTCAGATTCTAAAAAAATGATCGTTTTACGTTCCTGATTAAAAATTGACCAAAAATCCTGAGCTCCTCTCAAGAAAAAACAGAATTTCGTTGCATTCCAACGACGCAAACTTCGAGATCCTTTCGTTTCATCAATTTCTAAAATTGTCTCAACGTTCTGGCCAAGTTAATGGAATTCCTTCGTTTCGCCATACAGCGCGATATTACCGGAGGGAAAATCGCTTTTTTCTTCGTCGCACTGCTACGATAGAAATAATTAACGTGAGGACCTGCTATACGCGCCGCCTTAGCCACAGGACGCTAGTCATATGTCGACTATATCGATATCTATATATGCTGCACCGCCACTTTATAACGTTAGCCACCACATTCGTATACTTCGAGAACGGCTCTCCGAGACATGGCTTTGATTTTCAGCTAAAACCACTTTCCATTTTGCTTCACAAGCAACCATATGTTTTCACTGGCGTTCATACCGTTCACTCGACTCTTCGGCCACATTTCGAGCTCTCCTTTACACTTGATTACGTATAAACACACTGCGACGTGCGGGTTCGTCTTGGGCAGTGACTTTATAATTGCAAAAAATTAAAAAAACAAAAAAAAAGGCAATAAATTTGATAAATTCCGTCGCTTCACACGGAGCAATAAAAATGGAGAAATAATTTGTCGTAATCCTTGCAGTCACTTCCGGACTGAGTAGCCAGAGATAATCGAGCGTCTCGTTTTTACGCGCGGTCGTTTAATAAGAAATAAAGGAAATGCGATCGAAAAGACACGCACACTCACGTAACGAGTTTCGTTGGAATGTAAAAATAACGCGGGAGATAAATTATTTGGCATATTTGGAATGCAGCGATTTTGGAAATCGTCCTTTTCCGGAAAAACACGCGGCGAACTCTTTTTCGGAATCGTCGACTCGCTTCCTACGATCCTGTCGATGGAGATTCAATGACAATGACGGTGGTCACGATTGCATCGTTGGAATTCTGCTTTTTCTTGAGCAGGGCTCAGGATTTTTATTCAATATTTAATCAGGAACGTAAAACGATCATTTTTTTAGGATCCAAAGAGAAAATCGGTACGAAAATTCCCATGGTTTTTTAAATTGAATAAACAATTGATAGAAAAATGTATTTTTCGTTGGAGACCGAGGAATAACGATGTTGGAGTTTGCATCGTTGGAATGCAACGAAATTCTGTTTTTTCTTGAGCAGAGCTCAAGATTCTTATGGAATATTTCGTCAGGACAGTAAAAGGATCTTTTTTTAGGATCCAACGAGAAAATCGTCAAGAAAATTGTCATGTTTTTTAAAATTAAACAAATAATTAATAGAAAAACGTATTTTTCGTTGGAGCTCGAGGAATAACGATGTCGAAGCTTGCATCGTTGGAATGCAACGAAATTCTGTTTTTTCTTGAGGCAGAGCTCAGGATTTTTATTCAATATTTAATCAGGAATGTAAAACGATCATTTTTTTAGGATCCAAAGAGAAAATCGTCACGAAAATTCCCATGGTTTTTGAAATTGAATAAACAATTGATAGAAAAACGTATTTTTCGTTGGAGCCCGAGGAATAACGATGTCGAAGTTTGCATCGTTGGAATGCAACGAAATTCTGTTTTTTCTTGAGGCAGAGTTCAAGATTCTCATGAAATATTTGGTCAGGACAATAAAAGGATCTTTTTTTAACATCCAAAGAGAAAATCGTCACGAAAATTGTCATGGTTTTTGAAATCGACCAAAGAATCAATGGAAATAGTATTTTTGGTTGTTGCCCGAGGTTGCGATCTTGAGTGGCATAAATAATTAATTGGTGTACTCACACACAGAGGGTCGGTCTCATGATGCTGCGAGGTCCCGGTCTCGGTCTCGGCTGCGACGGAAATGACAGTCCTTTCGTCCAAGGAACTCACAGACCCGTTACCACCTCACCACCAAGGTGGAGCTCTCCCAGGCGAATATAAAATAACCAACAAGTCAAAAAAGAAGGAAGCACACAACACCACTGCAAGCGCGGAGGCTGTGTACTTTCGAGTGTCGAGCCGAGTTTCCCCTTCTCTCTATATATATCGCACACGCTCACTCTACAACCCGGGACGTCCCACACCACCTAATCGAATATATATTACATGGGACTGGTGCGAAAGCCCATGATGTGTTACGTATACGTATATCCTCCTCAAACTCGATCCTACCCAAAAATCAAATCGCACAAATTGTAGGAGGACGTTCTAACTCTCGGGCGAGGATTCTCCACAGAAAATTGCAATTTTCTCAAAAATCGTCGATATTTTGTTCAGCAGGACAAACTGAATATTTCCGGAAACAAAATAAACTCCCAAAATGACGAAAGTTTCGAAATTATCCAAAAATATTTAGTTTTCCTTGTTCAACAAATTATCGACGATTTTTACGCACATTTTTGACATTTGCCAAAGAAAAAAAAACCCAAAAATCAAATCGCACACATTGTGGGAGGACGATCTAACTCTCGGGCGAGGATTCTCCACAGAAAATTGCAATTTTCTCAAAAATCGTCGATTTTTTGTTCAACACGTCAAACTGAATATTTCCGGAAACAAAATAAACTCCCAAAATGACGAAAGTTTCGAAATTCTTTAGAAATATTTAATTATCGACGATTTTTAATAAAATTTCATTTACAAACTTCGACACTGTGCACAGTTGCCCTTCGAATCATCGAGCCCAAAACAATTCGATGCAAAAGTTTGGTCCCTCAAATGTTTATCATCGTAAAACGAAAAATTATCAAAAATTCGTCGATTGAAAATGAAAATTTGGATTTTCATGTTTGTCTTTGCAAGATTTTTATTTATCAATGAAGCTTCTTCTTCTAGGCATAGAATCGACGAAAACACTGACTCGAGGAGCTCCCGTGACGCGATCTCGCAGCTCGCGATCGCTTTTCTTCATTCGTAACGTTTATTAAGCCAGCCAGTGAAAGTAAAGATACGGTTTCGTAGATTGTCCGAAGGCAAAAATTCCGTGGCACAGTCTCGACATGCCCCACGATCATTCATTTCGATTTCAATTATGCAAAGCAGCATTATGTACACATATATATATATACATATGCATTATGTACGCGATATATAAAGATAAATATTCATTACGATAAACCAGTTATCCAAAAATATTAAATATCGAAATATAGAAATTCATAGAGATTTGTGCAATTCCGAGGAGTCGCAAGAGTGCGTATCAAGTGCGTACTTCGTAGACTCGACTAATTTCTAAGGTGACTCCATAACGAAATCTGTTCCATGTCGAATTAACCCTGGAACGGTAACCCGGAGTCAAAATCCCTTTCTTCCTTCGTTTTCCCGTTTTTTTATAGTTTTACCGAATTTTTTACTAATTTTTTGACTCGGAGCGAAACTGCCCCAGGCTCGCGTGATTCTGCATTAAAAAACGAAAAGAATGAGCCCAAGTTGAACGTTTTTCGTTCAATTTTACCGGAGATATGAATTTTTCAAAATTGGGGTCATTTTGACCCCAGGTTAGCGGAATAGGTAACGAAAAAATGAAAAAAAAAAGATTCTAATTTGTTCGTTTGTTTTTTTTATGGACGCAGCGAATAAATTCTGGAAGAAAAGTGTAAAAATGAATCTCGAGAGTTGAAAAATTGTTAAAAGGTCGCGCGAGTTTGATTATCAATGGAAATAAGTCACTGCGAGCATAATTATCAATATTCGCGTTATAAAATCCCGCAGAGTTGCGTTTTATCGTTTATGTGTTTTTTTATGGGTTTACGCACTGAGAATTCTGGTTGGAAATGTTTGGAATGTGTTCGTGTCTCTTGACGAGAACTTGGTCACCGTTTGCGACAATATTCAGCAAAATTTTGCGTCTCCTCACCATTTCCCTCTCATTCGCTGCCATTTTTTCGGATCGCGAGGAAAAACGTTTCTTTTTTTTGCCGATTTTGTCAATTTTCAAAATCGTCGGAATTTTTCGAGTCTACATACTTTTCTGGAGCAAAAACCGATCTTTTTAGAATCGTTAAAAAGATCGAAGAATTTCGTTGCATTCCACGACGATGCAAACTTCAACTTTCGATTCGATTTCGTCGTTTTTGTATCAAACGATTCGCATTGAAAAGAAAAGAATCGATAAACGTGTTCGCGCTAACCTTCGAATAAACTTTCCTTTATTTTTGGATTTCACGACGCGACTCGACGCGAGCTAGAAAAATGAGAAAGACTCTTTGTTGTTGCTGCTTTCCGCGCGCAGAAGTGGAATCCAAAGTTTCCGACTGGTCGCTCCTCATAACCTTGAAATTCCACGAAATGCATTTCGAAGGATGCTGCACATTCAGATAAAAACAGGACGTCCGCGATAAAAAATGCAAAGAAAGTAAATGGAGCGAGCGAGAGAGATCGAGGGTTAAAAGCGCGAACGAGGTGTCGCCGCGAGTGAGACGGTCGAAAGAATTTTTGGCTACGGTCACTCCGGCGCGAATTCGTGGAATCAACGGATCGCGGAGGAGGATCCATTTGTACGTGAAAGTCTCGCGTGGAAATGAATTTGCTTTAATCTCCCTCGAGCATCTTTCAATTGCAATTAAAAAGTTTATTTATTCATCGATTGCATTATTCTGACCTTTTCTCGTTAATCGCGACGACGCGCGTGAATAGACGGGACGCGAGACTTTATGGCCCCCTACGCATTAAAAATTGCCTGGAGACCCGAGTTTGTCGAATATGCACTCGAGCCTTGAGCTTTCATCAAGACACTTTGTCCGTAGGAAAAAAATCATGTCCATAAATCGAGGATTAATCGCTCAGTAAATCGCGTTCGTTCGTGGAAACGTTCGCAATTATTTTTCACTGCAATTCAACATTTCGTCGAATTTTCTTGAAATTTTTTCAACGCTATCGATCGTTTCTCATTAAAAAACAATTTCAGGCTTTCGAAGAAAACATTTTAAAGGAATTCTCATCGTAAAATGATTGTTTAATCGTTTAAAAATCATTTTGCGACTCGATTTTGAGGTTATGTGTTCGCGAGGACGAGTGGAGAGAGTCGCATGTGCGATTTCGATCTTTTGAATCTTTACATTCGTCCTCCTCGTCCTCTCAGAACTTTCGGGTGATTTTTTTATTTCTTCGTTTTCTTTCTGTTCCCTGAGCTTGGCAGATTACATTTCTCCAAAAGCGAGTGGCGCCAGGACTCGACGGGATACAAGTTTCCCCCCATCTCCCTGAGCGAGCCACCGCGATATACACGCAGACGACACAATATGTTTAAAAATAACAATGATAATGATAATAATTCTCGATATAAATGCAACCTGTTGCCCTCTACGCCTCACACTCGAACCTGACCCGTAAATTCGAGCTCGTTCCTTTTTTTTTATTTCTTTTTACACCTGCACTGGCGCCAGCCACGTAACGACTGTACGAATTTTTTTTTCCATCGCTTTTTTATGGTTGCTGTGCAAAAAGCTCGTAACGTTGGCCACACGAAGTCGCAGTAAGCCAAGGATAAAGAGTTTTATCATTTTCTAGCTTCTTCGCTATTTTCGCTATTGAGAATCTCGAGCCTGCAGTCTGTCGAGCCGGTTGAAATATTTTCGCTTTTTCATTTGAATAAATTAGAATGCGTTTGGAATTTTCAAAGTTTTTCGGGCTTATTCTTATTCGCGACACGGTTCGATCGATCGAGACATAATGCAGGACTGCGGGACATCGACAAAATGATCTGATTCGTTTTTTATTCCGTTGGAAACGAACGCTGTGGAAATGTCGTTTTTTTCTTTTGGATTTTGCGGCTACAGTGGCTAAAAGTAATTGCACATTTTGTATGGGAAATCGTATTCAATGTGTGCAAATTTCTCTTACGAAAGCCTCACGCACACGAGATACGAAAACTGATCCATTGCCGCGCCGCGCGTGGGTGTAGAATCATCGATCAGCTTTGGACAAAGAACGTCACAGTCGCCGGCGCTGAATCAGACTGCACTTGCCATCTGGCGGCAGTTTGATAAAGTTTCCGTAAGGCGTGAAGCGCCGTCCGCGCCACTACGAAAAAACGATGTCTGTACGTTTTACCGACAGTCGGTAAATGCTAAAAAAACGCATCACGAAATTTTGAGGAGCTAAAGTCAACAAACTCATGTGAAAAAATGTCATATGCTGCGATACCAATGACCATCAAACGATTTCGTGCCGAAATGAGCGAAAAAAAATTTGCTTATGGAAATGAAAAAATTTGGAGTAAAAATTGGTGCATTTGTTGAATTCGATTTATTTTTCGTGAATATTATTGTCCAGACGTTTCAATTGAATTCGCAAACACCCACAAACGACCCAGCGACGCCTGATTTTTGAAAAAATAGAAAAAGTCAAAAAGAGGGATCCAAGTTTGTGTAGGTCAACGAACACTCGTAATTTTCTATTCCGAATAAATCCCGAAGTGATGCGGTGCGATCGGATTCTCGCGAGAGTCTCCTCCTCCTCTTGCTTCTCCTTCTCCTGGACCCGACGTCATTCGTAATCAAAGTCCGTGTAGTGCGCGGCTTATTTGTGTGTTTTTCCTTCGGAACGGCAACACGATGATTCTCAATAAATTAACGTGAGTAGACTAGAGAAAAGAGTAACGAACTGAGAGCTCTGGATGGAGAAAGACGCGCGGCATCGTTCGTGAAACTCATTTAGTCGCGATACCGCGCGCTCGAAAATTCCGAGCTAAATTTTTACGCACACGTATACATGCGAGACATAGCAGACGTGCACACACACACACGTACGTGTGAAACGAGACACGGGTGTTCTCTGTGCTATTTCGCCATGCCGGCACGATGAATCTTTGTTGAATTCGTTAACAACCTCGTCCGTTCGTCGACGTTGAAACATTCGGTACGAAAATGTTGCTCGAATCTTAATCTGTATCTCGCGATCATTGTCAACCCGCGAATAATCGATCGAGACGTTTTTAATCCTTACAAATAATCCCTCGCGAACTGCAAACTCGTAAAGCTTCGTTTTCGCAAACTTACCGAGAGCGGACGGCCCCTGCATATACACACATGCACACGCGCGTTTGTGTCTACGTAGTTAAATTCTTCTCCACACACGTAAACATTAAGAGAGAAAGAATCAATGGCGCCTGAGGGAATTAGTGTATTCCCTTTTAACGACATGTTTCCGTAACGAAAAAATCGTCTTTTCTCTTCTCTCACAACGTTTGTATACACAAACAAGCTTTCGTTCATTTCGCCGGCGATTTTGACACTCCGACGAACATTTACGATCTATAGACATCCTGACACGGATACATGCACGTGATTCTTTCTCTGCCATCGTAATTAACGTTTATGCATTCGATTGTGTTGCATGTATGACCTGATGCAGCGAATATATATATACATGTGTGTTATCTACTCGTATCGACGCTTTTATTCACGAAATATTAATATTCATGTAAAAATCGGAGTCGAAACGACCGGGAACACGCCGATTTTGTATTTTTCACCCAAAATCGTTTATTCGTGTCAAAAAAATCGTGAAAATTCGTTTCGAAACGAAAAAAAACTTGGCCGCGTAAAAAAAATCTTTCGGATCAGAAATTCGGGAGGGAATTTCGATCGTAAATTTCGGGGAATTGACACTTTGGAGTTTGACACATTTCGCATTTGGTTTTGATGAATTTCAGGAAATTCGATGAACGAACGTTTTAGAAATAAACAAAAACAAATTATTGTTGTTTTTCTCTCACAGATTTCGGCCGCATAAATTGGAGCTGGATTCCTTTTTCGCTTAGAGACATCGTAGAGAAAAAAAATCAGAAAATCTTGTCGCGCGGATAAAAAAAAAGGAAAAGCAACGCTCGGAATCCATGAAATAAAAGGACAAAGTTTATTGGAACTGAATCGCGCGCCGGGGACTTGGAAATTCGTAAATTTTAACCAACGACCTTCGTTCGCAAGCTACACAATGGGTATCCAAGACTTGCAAGCTTTCCTCGACAGCAATTGCGTTCAGGGAGGCGCCGTCCCTGTAGATCTCTTCAAAATTGCTCGACAAGTTATTATGAAGCAGCGCAGCCGCATGGGCAAAGGACAACAACAACAACACAACTCTGCCATCCTCCGGCTCGTTCTCGACGGAGAATGCTGCTTGGACAGACTTTACGGCGGATATTTTTCAGGTCAGACTAAATTTCAATCAAATGGTTACGAAATTTTCTCCAGTTTTCACAAATTCCATTAGGAAAGCGACGAATTATTTCAAACATCAAACCAGCAAAGAGAATTCACTAGAAATTTCACTTTTTTCGTACGCGATTTTGAAAATTCATGCAAAAATGACGTTTTCTCTGAGCGACCTCGATTTTTCTGTGCAAACGAAAAAAAATAATATTTCGAATGGCGAAAAAGACTTTCTCCTTATGTCGACAAAGACTGTATGAAAATTTGGTGCGATGCCATAAAAAATAATGAGTTTTCGTCGCATTTAATCGATGCAAACCCCAACATCATAGTTTAGACTCGTGATGTGTTAATTCCGTAGATTGGGCTTGCGGCGGTCAGTGGAATCGAATGGTCCAATTCCTGGCAGTTCTTATCCAAGCAACGGAACTTTCCGGAGTCGAGTTGGCAGTTTTTTTCAACGGGTGTCACGAATCAGCGCGACGTGCGGACTGGATACAGAATCAGTTGAAAATGCGAATAAAAGTGAACAACGTAAGTTGCACAATTTTTAGCATTCTCGCTTGAAAATCGATGATTCGTAGCGCGCGAGTCGGCAAAGTTGAAAGGAAACAAAAAATCTTTCTTTCTATTAAAAATTGAAAATTCGAAGTTGTCGTGTTTGGGATTTCAGGTTTTGAAACACATTACAACAAAAGGTACACCGCCGCCAAAAATTTGGTGGACGCCTCCCGTGTGTTTGCGTACGAGTCTGCGAATGGCGCTCCGCCATCTGAAAGTTGCAGTTGTAAGCAAATTCCCGTATCGTTTAATATTTCTCTCATTCTCTCGGACAAATTTTATCCGCCGTCGTTTCCACGTGAATATTAATGGACGTAATTATTGAATTCAGTTATGCAGCATGGACGATCATCATCAGGAAGTAATTGCATATTGTCGTGAGAATAATTTCAATGGATTGATCGCTGACGACGCGGAGTACGCAGCCTTCGATCCGCCACGGTATTTCTCATCGGAGCAGCTCAAACTCACGTACAAGGTACAGAGTTAATAACAATTATTTAAGAAATTGAACAAACAATCTATTTTTTCGTTCAAATCGAACGTGACGAACGTTCCTTATAAATAATAAAAATACTTTAATAATTATAAATTTAATAAGATGAGATAATTTATAAATAAATAAATAATATATAACAATTGATAAATAATTAATTAAATAATAATAGATAAAAAATAATAGACAAAATAATAGATTAATAAATAAATAATATAAATAAATGATTAATAAATAAATAATATATAAATAAATAAATAATAAATAAATAATATAAATAAATAATGGATAAAATAATCGATAAATAAATAAATAATAGATAAAATATTCGATAAATAAATAAATAATAGATAAAAAATAGATTAATAAATAAACAATAGATAAATGAATTGAGATAATTTTTATTTGCTTCGTTACGTTGACAGGGCTCGCTCGACACTAAAGAATACATGGTCTCTGAATTGATAAAAGCGATTGGAATACCAGCCGACAGACTATGCATATTTGCTGCACTTCTTGGCAATTACATCCTGACGGAGCACGATTTAATAGATTTTTATAAAAAATTGAACATCAACATCGGTCCTAACAAAACTAACGTCGAGCAGTACGTACGGGCTATTGGAAACTTTGTCAAAGATCTGCCGTCCAACGAGTTGGACGTCGCGGGACAAGAAATATTCGGTAGTCTGACGAATCCGAAATACTCGAAGCTCCGGCAATCCGTCCAGTACTACATCAACGGGACGAAGGAAGGATTTTTGCACTACAAGCCAATAAAACCAGCGAAACGTGAGTATTGATGGAGAAAATTTCAATTTTCGTTCCTGATTCTTTATTTTTAACGATTTTAATGATTGATTACGAATTTTCAGAGAACAACAAATCCGAAACGAAACAAATTGCACCCGCGCAAGCTACCAGTCCACCGGAAACTCCAGCCGCGACTCCCGAGGAAGATACGACCTTGGAAACCTCCAGATTCGCTTCTGAAACTCTCGAGAGCGAACAAGAGAGTCTCAACGCTTATAAAGAAGCGACTGCCAATGCCAAAGCTGCACCCCAAATCGTTATCGAACCTCCTGGTCTCTTGGGACACGCCGACGCCGATAATTCTAAATCTGAAGAAGAACACAGTGAGTTTTATCTAATTATTAACAATTCATTTCATTTAATAATTTACAGTTCGTTCCATTTCATAATTTACAATTTATTTTATTCAATAATTAACAATTTATTTTATTTCATAATTAACAATTTATTTTATTGAATAATAAACAATTTATTTTATTTCATAATTAACAATTTATGTCATTGAATAATTAACAATTTATTTTATTTAATAATTAACAATTTATTTTATTTAATAATTAACAATTTATTTCATTGAATAATTAACAATTTATTTTATTCAATAATAAACAATTTATTTTATTTCATAATTAACAATTTATTTTATTTCATAATTAACAATTTATTTTATTTTATAATTTACAATTTATATTTTTCAATAATTTACAATTTATTTTATTTTATAATTAACAATTCATTTTATTTCATAATTAACAATTAATTTAATTAAATAATTAACAATTTATTTTATTTAATTACAAAATCATGAAAAATGAAAATAAAAATGTAATTTCTGTTGAATTTTTCCTCAGCAAATGGCCACGCAGTGAACGGGGTTCACAATTTATTGATAAGTTCGTCGAGCTCGAGCAGCAGCTCGACGGTCGCTTCGCCGGCTCACATTACACCAGAGCCTGCGAAAAGCGCAGAAAAAGCAACGAGCATACCGAGCACCGTTTCCGAAGTGATGCGAACAGCTTCGGAGCGTCATCAAAAAGGATTAATGTCTCCTCACATCTACCAAATTTTAACGGCCGGAGAAATAAAGCTTCCCGTTTTGCTCGAAGATGAAAATCATCGTGAATTTCCATCCATTCATCTCATTTATCGTCCAGTAAGACAAATGGTCTATGCCATACTCTTCAATCTTCATCATAGAATGTACCTTGCTACCAAGAGCAAGGAAAAAGGTGGTGAGTCGAAACTTTCAACCAATATTTTGTATCTTACCGAAGTTTGCATCCTTGGAAATCAACGAAATTCATTATTTTCATTCATTATTTATTAATATTTCAATTATAATTGTTTTTTTTTATAAATAATAAACAATAACAATTATTAGTCGCTTCTAAACGACTCTAAAACTGAATTTACTGAAAAAATTGCAACGAGCGTATTAATTATCAAAATAATAATTATTAAAATAAAATAATAATTTAAAAATTATTATTATTAAAAAGTATTCGCTACTTGGCGAGGCTAGAACTGATTTTACTATAAAAACAAAATTGGTACGAGTGCATCAATTATTAAAACAATTATCATTTATTATTATTCTATTTATTTATTTATTTCCATTTATTTGTTTATTTATTGAAATTACAATTATTCATTATTATTCTGATAATTGATACAATCGTACCAATTTTTTTCAGTAAATTCTATTAAACTTTTACAATAATAATAATTTTTATTAGTTATTTTTCATTATTTATTTATAATTAACAATAAAGGTTTATTATTTTGATAATTAATACTCTCTGAAACTGAATTCACTCAAAAATTGAAAAAAACAAGTGGAACGAGTGTTTAAATTACCAAAATTCTCATTATTTATTAATATTTATTGCAAAGTTTAGTAGAAAATCGTTTTTGTTCATGAAACTGATGAAAAAAAGAATAATGCCAAGGTTTGCAATTGCGATTTGGATTTAAGACGAAAAATGATGTTACAGATAGCGAAAAAGTGGAAGTCCCTGACGTCATAATAAAAGAATGGATTTGGTCGAAAGCGAATCCGTATCAAACTCCGGCATTGGTTAAAGCTGAACAAATCGGTTGGGGCGTTCCCACGATTCAGCGTCTCTGGTTTGGGTGAGTTCTCTCATTTCTCAATCCTCGAATTTCTGCTTTTTCCTTAATTATACATTCGCGTCAAAATCCAATGTAATCGACACGAGCCAGTTTGCAAATAATCAGCATTCTTGAGTAACGATGAAAATGAATGAACTGTGCAATCGTTGCAGCTCTCGAGGGCATCATAGGTATGTCCGATGCTCATTATTTTTTCGGTGTTGTACATTTCGGCTCAACTCTTCACTCATTCACGAATCTCCGTCCATTTCCAGTTTAAAAAAATGAAACTTCTCGTTTTTAAAAATCACGAACTCAATTCCTTGTTGTTACAAGTTTCGACACAGACGATGAGCAGCACGTTTTTTTATGTGTCACGCTAATTACAGACCTTGTTGAAGTTTGCACCGTTCGGATGCAACGAAATTACGTTTTTTCTCGAGCAGAACTCGTTATTTTCGTTGAGAATTTGCGTAGGACTTGAAAACGATTTTTTTTTGGATCCAAGGAGAAAATCGGTATGAAAATCAACGTCGCTCAACGTCGCGGGCTTGGGTGTCATTTGCATGCAACGAAATTCAATTTTTTCCTTAAGCAGAGCTGAAAAATCGTTTTTTTAAGTTCCAACAAAAAAAAAAATTGCAATGGTTATTAAAATTGAATAAACTCGTTTAAAAAACGTGAAATAATTCGGGAAAGTAGTTTTGGATCCACACAAAGAGAGTCTGCACTCAGTTATGTATAAAAATTCTTTTTCATTATCGTCATTAAGTGGCAATCGATACGAAAATCGAAAAATTCGATTTATTCGCTAAATGGGCCCTCCAGACCCATGTGTGTCTACAAAGGGTTGAAAGTATTTTTTGTTGGACCCAAACGTTGCGAACTTCACAGTCATAATTGCAGGCTTGCTCATTCCGAGCGTTTTTCTCTTGTCAATGATTTATCGGAGATTCTCTATATTTCCAGCACTGTGATCGACGACAAACGACGTCGTCTACGAGGATTTCTCACGTGCATGCAATCCGATACTCAATTGATGCTGAATCCGTCATACGTGCCCCAGCACTTGCTCGTCATGGCCTGCGTTCTCAGGTTCAAAAATGCTTTCCGAAAACTCGATTCCTCCTCCTCCACGTTCCATTTGAATCGAAATTTTATTTGTGAATTATTTTCCTTAGATATATCATGACCTTTTCGGACAAAATTAAAATTCTACGTCGTCAGGAGCTCGACGCCTTTATCGCACAGGCATTCTCCGCGGATTTGATGAACACTCAATATCTCCAGGATCTTCAGGTAATTATGGAAAACTAATTGAACCTTTCGAGTCCACACCAATGCATGCAATTGCGTCTTGGGTCAATTTGACCCAAAAAAGGCGTTTTTCAAATATTTGTATTCCGGAAAATATGCATTTTTCTTTTTTGTAGTGAATTTTCCATTTTTTTATGGCAGTAAATTAATTTTTCGGAAAAAAACGATAATTAAATGCCAACGAAACGGCGACGGGAAATTGTTCGGGGTCAAAATGACCCAGTGTGTACTCCAGGGGTTAAAAAAACCCCCAAACGTTTTTAAGCAAAAAAAAACGAAAAAATCTCGTAAAGAATTTTGTTCCTGGATTACAAAAGAGAAATAAATTTCAAAAAATAGAAAAACTTGGCACCGAGGAATGTGGACGTTGGCGCTAAATTAATTTTTCACGAAAACGAGAATTCAATGTCTAAACAATCGGTGACAATAAATTCCTCGGGTCAAATTGACCCAGTGTGTACTTGAAGGGTTGAAAATCGAATCGAGAAATTATCCGAAAGTCTGGATCCAATAATTTCGACAATAATTCGATAAATCTTTCCGAATCGATCGTTTTCGATAAAATGGCGAGACGAGCATCATTTTCCACGATTTTTTGCCTTCCAGCTCTCCTTGGTGACTCCTCGCGGCGTCCAACTCGCGACACTCTTCATGGCTGGGGTAGAAACGGCTTTGCTTGCGAACGACGCTTGCGGAGCTCCGATACCTTGGCTCATGTGCTGTCCGTGGCTCTACTTTGATGGAAAATTGTTCCATCACACACTAGCGCGAGCAACGATCGCGAAAAATCTGCTTGAACTTTGCGGCGGACACATTGAGAGTGTGGTCAAAGTCGAAAGAATGCGGAAAGCTATTCTCGAAGGAGTCAACGTTGTTTTCGCACGCCCGGCGCTGCCCGTACCACCTGGTAACTTTTTGACACTTAACAATTAACACAATTACGATAATTAACACCAAATCCGCATTAATTATGAAAATGTAAACTCTCCGTGGTCGCCAGGGGTCAAAATGACCCGAAGCGGAATTTTGAGCTTCGAAATGCTCGAAAAAAAATGTTTCTTTACACATTTCCTCTTGGATGATTTTTTTTCGCCATTTTGAAAATTGGATAAAAATTTTTTGGCTCGCGATTCTCATTCTGAAAGGTTTGAACTAATTTCCTGAATTTTTATGTGTCGTTCGGAACGATACTCGCGGGGTGGCAAGCGTTTAAACGTGGCTGGGGTCTTTTAGACCCCGTGGGACCAGCGCGTTATTTCTAGAACGTGTGACCACGGAATGTTAATTATTATATAATTAATTGACAATTAATTTAATTAATTAATTAATTAATTAATTAATTAATTAATTGATTAATTAATTCGTCGGAATTCTTCTGCAGAATTCCCAGAGTCTTTTGCCATCTTTTTGCAATAACAATAACGATACATTGTCACTAAAGTGTATCGTTTAAAAAAAGTGGCAAAAATAACGCAGAAAATTGCTCCGTGGAGCTCCGAAATTTTTATTAGCTCTGCGGATCTCGATGCTGCTACAGTTTCAAGCGAATAATTCCAAAATCGCTTTGTCGATACGATTTTTGTGAAAAAAAAACACCAAATCTTGTCAGCGTTGCTAAAAAAAATGAGAATTCTATGGAATTTTGAAATTAAAAAAAAAAAACGTGTCGACGCTCCAATTTCCGCAAATTTAAAGATTTATTTCTAATTTCTTTTTCTTATAAATAGAGTTTCTTGCCAGGAAGGTTTCCGGAAGTCTGAGTTTTTTTTTAAATCGTCCGATCGCTCTAATTCCTGCAAATTTTCTTAGATTTTCCTCTTTACTTTTTAGAAAAGTTGTCAAAAATGTTTTCGATCATGCTCCTCCGACATTTTCAGCAGGCATACGAATGGCGGTGGCGCAAAACGTGTTGCCAACGGGTTGCACGATGAACGACGGTCTGGTGCGTGGTCGAGGAGCTGCGAATATCCCGCAGCGCGGTTTGATCCGAAGACCGATGCCTTCGCGCGGTGGTCAGTTGGAAATCGCGGGAGTGGTCGTTGGTCAATGGGGCGCGAATTACGGACAACCAGGTCGTTTGCCACAGCCCGTACAAGGTCATTCTCGTGGCCGGCTGCCGCCGCAGGTGAGAGAGAAAAAGTCGCGAGCCAAAAACAAAAATTCTGCTCGCCATTGTCGAAAATTTTTGACTTTGCGATGTTTTTCTTTTTCTTCAGATCACGTCGATCGGCGGCTTGAAATGGGGCTTCCCTCGTGGCTTGAACGCCTTGGGAACTCGTCCTTTTCCTACGCGAGTCAACAATCGCACGCCCACCGCTGGACGAGGCAAAAAAACTCAAATGAAGGTAACGCTCGACCTCGAAACAAATCTCTCATTAATTTTCCCCATTCCTTGACTCAAACTTTCCACTTTTCTTCGCAGGCTACTGCCAAAAAGAAAACGACCGTTAAGAAAAACAAAGAAAACGAGAAAAAGGAAAACAAAGGCCAGGGCAATGCTGCCGATGAAAGCGGCGACGAATCACCGTGAGTAGAGAACACGAAAATACGAGAGAATCTCAAAATGATGAATTAGCCCCCAAAACCTTTTGTCGAGTTTTCCAAATAACGATTTTCTCCATTTTTAGCTCGACGAATCGTTTTTTTGTACTCGATACAGCAAATTTAAAGAAAAACTTCGCAGATCATACGATTTCTCATAGCACCCTGGACCACATGGTCCTTTTCGTCCTGCCACTAATATCTCGCATACTTGGGAAGAAAATAATTTGAAAATTATTTTATTAAAAAAAAAAACGTTTCAGAAATCAAGATTTTCGAAAAAAAGTTATTGCTCGGGTCAAAAAGACCCATAGGATCCGCAAGGGTTAAAAATTGAAGGATTCACAGCAACAGAACGATAAACGTGTTTGGAATCCTCTGAAAAATAGAAAAATAGAGTTTTGGATGAATTTTACGAAAAAAAAATTCCTTGCTTTCAAAACTGAGACTCTCACAAGTTCATTTTTCACTTTCTTGTTTTTCCAGTGAGCCCGTAACGAGTATAACTACGAAAGAAATCATATCGGTACCCGGTCAATTCGACGACGCGGTTGAGAACGGCAAAACGGTGGACAAGGGTCAGGGCGACGCGCCGCTGGTCACATCGTAAGTGACAAAAAAAAAACAAAATCTCTAAATGCTCCAGGTACGAAAATCAAAATTTCGTCCAAATAAAGCAAAAAAAAAAAAGAAAAATGACTAAAAAATCACCCGGATGTGACTCAAGACTGCAGCCAATTTCGTAACATGTTCATGGAGTCGTGGAGCATCTCGAAAATTCGTCAGCGAAGTTGGAATCGTTTGCGAGATTGACAAGTTGCTTGGCGGCTCGATGAGCGTGTAAAATTCTGGTGGGGCCAAAAAACAAACTACCGTATCAAACTCTACAAAAGAAAAGCCACTGACTAACCGCGCCCCTCGAATCATTTGTCGAGGGAGGCGCAAAATTAAAAAAACAAAAAAAAAACAAAAAATTGAATCGTCGAACAATCCCGTTCTTTTCGCGGGTTCGAAAAACTTTACTATGTCCTCACTGCCAAATGTGTACGAGGCTCCCCGAGTCGGAGCAGCCGAAACAGAAGGAAAGCAGAAAATTTGGAAGGTGCAAAGGAAACAAGAGTAAATCGCGTTTCGATGCCTAAAAACCATTGGAAAGTGCGTACTTGTGTGACACCGGTAACAAAAAGAAAATAATAACAATGGACTAGACTGATTAGTGTTACGAAAGAGAAACAAGAAGATGATGAAGGAAAAAACGCTAATTTTACTAACCGTGAAAAAAGAAAAAAACAAACAAACAAACGTCGTCAACTGCTAATAAGTATTTAATTATTAAGGAACGTGTTTATTTTTTTTACAACGATGAAAAATGTATATTTTCCGGTATTATATGAAAATGCCTCGCTTTGTATAGTCCCGATTCCACGCGCCTCGCCCCCCCCCCCNNNCCCCCCCCAATTCACAGCGTTTCCGTTGACAAGAAACATCAAGAGAAGTCTCTTTCCCTCTCATTTGCCTCCAAACATTTTTTTACCCAATTATCTTCGTCCCCCTTGCCCATAGCGAGATCCGACCGCGTGGCCCGTGGAATCCGGACGTTTCATCGCGTCTAGAGACTGATGCTTTTCATATAGGTAAAATATATATTTATACGTAACGATCGTCGAAGTTCCAAACGGGCGTGGAGCCGACAAATAATTATTCCGCTCGTTTGGAGCTCCGACGATCTGTATTATTTAAAATCTAGGAATAGGACGTGTCTTTTCCCACTAGCAAATTATACATAAGTTGTTGATTGGGTGAATGCCGTGCCGCTTGTTTCCGAGAGTGAGAATATGTGATTAAATATTATTAGGAGAATGAGAGAGTGAGAAAATGATTTGAAGGAATAATCGAGGAGAAAACTTGTCAAGTTTTCGATGAAATATTATTTATGATATGGATATTATGTACGCGATTGTTAGACTCGATGGGAAAGAGTGTTTGCGAATGCATCGACTTTGTGTGGATTTAATGTTTGCTCGTTGGAAATGCCCGCGCGATTTTCACCATTATTCGAAGGGCAGCATCCCAATAATGTAATTACTATGTGTACATATATAGTGTTGGATAATATTTCGTAATATTATTTAATATTATGTAATATTATATTCACTAAGGTATTTATATATTTACACATAGATTTATATTTATTTGCCCGGTTGAATCAACATTGGAGGATCGAGCGCGTTGACGATTTAGCGAATTCGTAAGACAAAGCCTTATACGATAATAATCCTCGTCGATAAACGAGATTTAATCGGAATCCCTGAAAACGTTGGTGATAGAAAGGTCGTGTGAGGGAAAGCTAAAGAATTTTAATATTTGCTAATGAGCACGAGTCGCAAATCTGGCCGTTTCCTCGAAAGATAAACGATTAACGCGTGTCATGTGATTTTTGCGACGATGAGAGCGTCGAAAGGGCGAGAACGAGTCTGACGAATGAGCGAGAGCCATTTATTGTAATTAAATATCGAGGACAAAAGCGAGAGAACGTTTTTCAATGACAAACGAGAGAAAGAGCGCGAACGAGATTGAATCGAGAGAATGATTACCGCCGTTACACGAGATAATATTATTCAAGAGAGATGCAGAATTAAAACGTGTTATATTTTTGTAGATTTGTTATTGCGTGAAATATGCATTGAGACAATGAAGAAAAGTTTATAGTGGGTCGCGGAGAGACGCCCCAAGAAAAACCTCAACACATCGGTTTCAGCGATTTCGTAAGATTTCGCTTTTTCCTGCTTTTTGTTTTTTCTTCAGCTTTCCCGCGTCAATGCAAATTAACTTACGAAAAGAAAGAAAACTCGTTCGAGATTTTCAGCCCGTATTCAAACAACTACGATTATCAAATTCCTTCTCGAGCATCACGCCGATATTATGGGAGAAACTTAAAAATTAAATTACAAAGCAGGCATCCAATCTTTACGAAACATTGACAGCGATCCAGAGTTTTTAAACTTGCCTGCTTAATAAACGAGCCACGACGATGACCAATGGTCAAAATAATCAATCGACTATGTACAGCGTTACATAAAAGCTCCGAATTGAGATAAAACCCATGTCACATGACAGTTTAGTGTTGAATCATGCTGCGAGTGTCTAATGACGGACAATTTTTCAACAATAAGCTAAAAAAACATGCACTACATCGCGCGACATACCTTTTTTTTCCTTCTATTCACACACAGTCCCGAAAGAGTTTGAAACGTCGTGAGGAACGAGGACCGATTATCGCCATCACGAAGCGACTTTATTCACGTTTCTTTCCAAATTTTCTTCGTAAACGTTCTTGCCACCAAAACCAACAGTTTTCTCCTCTGAAGAAAAATCCTCAATTTTCTCTCATCCCGACGCGTTTCGTTAAAAAGTTGCAAGAAAAAAACCAAAAGAAACGAGACTCGATTGGAAATCGCGAATTCTAAACGTCAGAGTTTTCTTCACAGGAGAAAACTGTTAGTTTTGGTGGCAAGAATGTTTACGAACGAAATTTTGAAAAATCTCTAAACAAAGTCGCTTCGTGATGGTAATTCGTAAAAAAAAAAACAAATAGAAGAGTATAGTCGTTTTGAAATATCCATACGGACCAAAAAGACTTGAAATCGGTGAATCAGTTTGTACAAAAGATAAAAAAAGCGCAACTACTTGAAAGCAGAATCAATTGAATAAACGAGTCGAGGCTCGAACGCTTTAGAAATGACGAAAAAATGCGAAGCGAATTTCAAGGGAGATGAAAAATGCAACGATTCGCACAAAATCGTTCCTTCGGACATCTCGCATTCTCGAACAGAATAATCATTTAAATATGCAACATTGCGATGATTTAGATCCACTGAGAATAAATAAATAAATCATGATTGTAATCTCAGTTGCCGCTGCGCTGATTAACGTGAAGCTTGCGATAAAAGTAAAGCACGAAATCACTTGATCCAAGTATTGGAAACTCCATTGAAGCACGAGAACAAAGATAAAGATTGATCAAACGAAAAACGAAGAGGAAATAAAAGCTAAAACGAAGACGTAACAATATTGTTAGAATGCCAAGAGAGTTCACATAATCCACACGTTACGTAAACCGAAAATATGTTTAGACAGCAATATAAAGTAAATGTAACTCGATTAACAATTATTGAAACATGCAAAAACGGCAGAAAACCGATTTAAAAACAAACAAAGTGGAAAAATGAAAAAAAAATGAACTAATGACGTAATGAAAAGAAAAATCTAAAAAAATAAAAAAAACAGGCGCGTTGAGGGTGCCTGATTTTTTTTCGTTGTACCCGCGGTAGTACAGGGGCCCACTAGACTTGTTCACCACTTGTTATTTCATAATGAGGACACACACGATTACAGAATAACAAAAACGATGAATTTACTAGAAAATATTGTGTCTTGTACTTCTGACTGTCTGTAAAAAAAGAAAATGATGAAAACAGAGTTTCGACGCTATCGGTTGAATGTTGTACGATGAACCAACGAAAACTGGACTTTTTTTTCAGACACGCACAGGCAGACGATATATAAATGTATTTAAATGTCAAAAAGCTCCAATTATAGTCTGTCCCATGGAGCAATTAGTTTTTTTCCGAAAAACTATTAAAATTTCTTTTTCTCATTGCGAGACGACGAGAGTAACGATCGTCTGGTTTCGCGATCAATCAATATTCTTCGTATTGTGAAAAATCCTCAAAAAGCATCAATTTTATTTTTTCTTTCAATCCAATCGGCCAAGCAAACCGATAGTTAAAAAATAATCGCAAAAAACGATAAATTACGCTCAGTTTTTCCTTCGTTTGCATAGTTATCTCCAAAAATATATAATCACCGAGAACGTAGAGAAGAAAAGCATTAGAAATTATAATTATAACGTTTATTAATTCATGAGCATGGTAAACGTTGAATTACCCTTTTTTTCGTATCGACCGAACGAAATATTCGATTGACTAACATTTGCAAGCTCGTAGAGAACGTTGTGCCTTGTAAAAAGGCAAAATCCCAATTTTCATTTCGCCTAGATTTAAAATAAACAAACGTTAATTCAAATCGTAACGTTAACTCATGTTGCTTCTTTCATTTTAGTTATCGCTTTACGATTTAAACAACAAAAATATCAAATATACCAAACGAGAATTAAAACAAAACAAAAAAACGAAAAAAAAAAAATTAAAAAATTAATAGAATCACGTACTAATGTAGTAATGTGCTGGCGAGAAGAAAAAAACGAAGAAAAATGTAACATTTAATGAAAATACGAAAAAAAACACACACACTATTGATGTAGTTGAAAAAAAAACAGCACATGTGGGCCCCGTATTTATAATGTTCTTATTAAATATCACATAAAAAAAAATATATTCCGCTATTAATTTGTCGTAGCTAAAGGGAAAAAAGCGAGAAGCGAACGATTACCCGCGTATATCCAAAAAAAACTTGTTTTTGTTCATTGTAAGCTTACTTAACCGATCAATTTTTTCATTTTTCATTATATACCTTTCTTTCTTATATTTATGGACGTAATGTTAACGAAATTAATGAGAAAACACACACACACACACACGATAACGCGATGATGCGCTGTCAATATAAAAATCATTCGAAAACGAAGCCCCGATTGACTATATTCGTACACATGGAAAACATGCTATTCAAATATTAAGAAACACAGTGGAGCAAACCTTTTTCGAAATTTTTCGAAACTGTCATCGATTTTTATCGAAATTCTGTAAATTTGATTGTCTAATCTGTACTCAAATATTCTGCGTATATTTGTGTGTCTATAGTGTCAAGCGCAACTGATTCTGTGCTTTTCGCAGCTTCTTTCATCAGACGCCTGAGATATTTGGAAAATATACGTACACAATGGACATGCGAATAATTAAGAAATAGAATGGAAATGTTTAAACGATACCAAGCTTTGCGCCTCGAGCTGGAGCCTCCAGTCGACCCAGTCTCACGAGGCATACGAGAAATATCGAAAATGAGAATCAGTGCTGGCGAAAACACACTTACACACGAATCATTCACACTTATTCGCTCATTCAAATAAACAAACGAAAATCCGAGGAAAAATAATGATGCAGAAACCTTTAATGCAAAAATACACATGTTTGGAACGTAGAAAATAATTAATCATATTCAATATCCAATAAAGACGATGTAAACGTGATGATTATTATAAATATTCGACGAAAAACTCATTTCCTCTTTTTTTTCATTTTTATTTCATCATTTTTCCTTGTTACAATTTGTTTTTCCAACTCCCAATCCATTCCAGTTCGGTTTGGGATCGTGTTACGAAACCTCGTAATGTGTCCTCGTCCAAATTACACTTGCCAAGCAATTAGCGTGATTGTAGTCAATTTCTTGACATTTGACAGCGACGCCGAACTTTCGTGCACATCCAAGTCCCTTAAGGTCCATCGCGAAATGGCTCGTTTTAACGATTTTCTTCAAATTTCGTGCGACGTGTGAACAACTTTCCTATCGGACGAAATATTTTCTGACCTCCAGAATTTGAGATTTTTTCCAATTTTTGATTTTTCTCATCGAAACGCCTGGAAATTCGAGTCGCGATCCTTTTGTTTTTTTTTCTTGCAACTTTTTAGCGAAACGCGACGTCAATTTACACGCGGTTCGATGGGAAAGGCTGAAAATTAAGTATCTCAAATTCTAGACGTCAGGAAATGTTTCGTTTTATAGAAAAATTGTTCGTTCGAATGTCGTTCGCACAAAATTTGAAGAAAATCGTAAATCAATCGATTTTCCGATAGAAAAACGTTAAAATTCACGAGGCTCTGTGTACCAACTTGTAAAATGCAATCGACGAATACTAGTTGCAGATTCTTCAGGAGGTGCATTTGTAGATTGGATAGACGTAAAGATTCTGCTTGTAATTTTCGATGTTGGTTATATAAGAATCGGAGGATTTTTTAGTTTTTTCGTCCGGCAGGTCGAGCAAATGCTGCAAAGAATAATCCGCTTTGCCGCTTCGAACCTCGTGGCCTGTGGAGGAAAGAAACGTGATGAAGATTCTCAATATTTGTCCAGGAGTCAGAAGGAAAATGGAAGAAAAAACGCAAAGTGTCGAGAAAACGATAAAAAAATGGAAAATATTGAAGATTTTTTGGCGAACCTGACGAATCGTTGGATTTGCATGGAGCAGCGTCATTTTCTGATTTTTCTGTTGATTTGCCATCGCAACCGATGACTTGGATGCTCAGCTTTCGCAAATTGGAGCCTTTGAGCGTGTGATCCTTGATCCATTTCCGCAGATCAGCGATTTTTATTTTTTCAATCGCATCGACCTCTCGAGCCGCTCTGTCGAAAATGTACGTGTTCGATGTGATCTCGCCCCAATGCTTGTCAATCTCTTCTTTCAGATTCATGTCCGTGCACTGTTTTATTTTCGTCAGCGCTTCCTTCACCGTCTGCAACTCGCTCTCCGACATTTCGTCCAATGTTTTCTTGAACGTTTTCAAAAATTCCTCGATTCTCTCGTCCACGTGCTCCGTACTGTATTTATCTGCTTGGACACACACGCTTATCGAGTAACCGAGAATCCCGAACGTATCTCTCAACAGACAAAACACGTTGTAACCCAATTGTTCCTGCGTTCGCAGTTGATTGAAAAGCGGCTCTTCCATTATCATCTAAAATCGATAACCAAAGTAGATTGCATCTTTTTGGCCCAAGTGCATCGTTGGAAAACGACGAAAATACTATTTTATCCGTCATTTTGTTAATTAATGAATTCGTTGCAATTTTTCTAGGGAAATCAGTTTTCGAATGGCAAAAAAAAGTTTATGGAACAGTTAATTGAATAGAGACTCTTCCGTAATCATCTAAAATCGATAACCAAAGTAGATTGCATCTTTTTGGCCCGAGTGCATCGTTGGAAAGCAACGAAAATACGAAAATGTGGGATTGAGCAGAAATAATGAAAATAACGGTGACTGCAAAGTTCCAAAAACAAAAAAACATCACGTACCATCATCAACTCTACCAAAACGCAGAGCTTCATGGACATTCCACCAGATTGATAGTAATTTGTAACGTTGGAGTTCGAGTCGGTGGTATTGAAGTTTTTGACTCTGCAATAACGTGTTCCCGGTGGAATTTGCATGACTCTGTGAGCGGGCATCGTGCCCGATAGGAGACGACCACAGTTCAATATTTCTATGCATTTTTTTGCATTTGCAACAGCGTCGCTCTCCGTCATGTTTCCTTGGATCAGGCACTTTGTGTATACGTGATCGGTAAAGTGTTTCGCAAAGTATTTAATCTGTTGAAACTCGATACCGGAAATGGCAGCGTGTCTGTCAACTGCTGTCCAATGATCGAGCATCAGTATCGAGAGTCTCACGTCTCTGTAAACAATTGCATTCTCATTTTTTTCGTCATCGAAAGGAAATTTACTGCTTTGCAAAGGATTTTCCCCCAGAACCGAGAATTCGATTTAAAAAAAAATCTTGTAAATGCAGAGAAACATTTTTCCGAGGTTTAAAAATTTGATGGACGAAAAAATGTCGCAAATCTTGAAAATCAGTAACTTGAGGGAGGGAAATTTGATTCGTTGCTTTGCCGAGAAATATTTTTTCAATTTTTGAAAATTTGATCGAAGAAAAACTGTAAAAAATCGGTAAAATCAGTAACTCCACGAATTTTCATTCTTCGCTACATCTCGCATGAAAACAGGCTCAAAAGTTAAGGCTATAGAATAACATTTGTTCAACTTACTTGACCAGCTTGCCAGACTTTAAGAAAATATTGTAATACGCTTTCGACTGTTCTTCTTTCATCACTTCGAACAAATCTTCCGTAACGAGGTCAGAGAAATTGGCTATGTATTTTGTAATAGTCGTGAGAAGGAGCTGAAATTTAAAAAAAAATGAAAAATCGATGAGATTCGAATATAATTAATTTTTTTTCCCAAGAGCTCAAGATTCTTATTCAAAATTTTATCCAACGATATTTTTTAGGACCCAGAGACAAGGCAGAAGAAAAATTGTCATGGTTTTTGAAATTATACAAAAAATTAATGAAAAAACGTTTTTTTCGTTGGACCGAAACGTTGGGAGCTCCAGCGTCATGTAAATAAAGCGTGAGTCTCATTTACCGGCAACTTTTGATTGAATCCATTGACTTTGACCACGAGACCGAGCTCGCTCGACTGGACCGAGTAGTTCAGTTCAGCTGCTGTGGCAGGATACAATTCCTCGGTCAACATTTGCTTGAGGATCGATACGAAGAGATCGAGCATAACGGTGCTGAAAAAAAAAATGTTCTCGAGTGAGAAACAATTTTTTTTCAAAAATTTCAAGTCGAAAAATTCTGCTCACTTTTCTGGCGACGCTAATGGCAGCGGCGAGATGTAATAAAAGTTCATGTAGCACTCGGGCAGTCCGAATTTCGTGTCGGGCTTGTACCAGACCTCGGAAAGTGCGTCGGAATGAACTTTGACCGGGAAATCAAGTGGCTGCTGAGGTTTTGTTATCAAAGTGAAATCATCGGTGACAAAAATGTTGGGTTCGGGCAAATGAAAGTCGGAGAATGGTTCGATGCTCTGCCAACATAGAATCCAGTCAGCGGGCACCTCGACGTCGGCGTATTTGGTCTTGAACCAAGGCTCAACCTTGTCGAACTCGTCCTCGTTAAACTTTTTATCAAAAATTATGATATTCGCGTTTTCTGGAGTTAAAACTTCCATGCAGGATTTTATAGACACAGGATCGTACTCGAAGTACAAATCAGTTCCATTAATGTAATGGGCTGGGGCGTAGAAATGCATGTTTTCGGCAAGATCCTCGACGTACTCGTCAGGCGGCGTTTCATCGGCAAATCTGCGTTTTTTTCAATCAATTAACTCACACAAAAAGTTGCGAACATCCAGTTAACCCTCCGCGGATCATCTGGGTCTTTTCGACCCAAGAAACGACGTTTGTTTCGAAAATCTCATTTTTCGAACCTTTTATTCATTAAAATGTATTCATTCATAATTTTAAATAATTATAAATTACTAATAATTGTAAATTTTCAATATTTATGAATTATCAACAATTATAAATTATCAATAATTGTAAATTTGCAATAATTATGAATTATAAATAATTATAAATTGTCAATAATTATAAATTATAAATAATTATAAATTGTCAATATTTATAAATTATCAACAATTATAAATTTGTCAATAATTATAAATTGTCAATAATTATTAATTATAAATAATTATAAATTATCAACAATTATAAATTGTCAATAATTATAAATTATAAATAATTATTAATTATAAGTAATTATAAATTATCAATAATTATGAATTATCAATAATTATGAGTTATCAATAATTATAAATGATCAATAATTCCAAATAATCAATTAATTATAAATTATAATTGTAAATAATTATAAATTATAATTGTAAATAATAAAAATAATAATTTTGTTCATTTATTTATAATAAAAATGATAAAACAAATGCAACGACTATGAAAGCTTCAAATAAAATCAATGGCGAGTATTTTAGAATTTTTTCACATTTTTCCTTCTCAAATTTCGTGAGAATATAAGAAGCAGGATGAAAAGGACCCACAAGATTCAGGGCAGCATAAAAAATCGATCCGCGGAAGGTAAAAATAATCGAAAAGTGTTTATACCTGAAATTGGTTTCCTCTATTTTATGAATCTCGTCGTAAATCCGTTTTTGGGGCCCTTCGCGCCTGACAAGATTGATGTAGGAAAAGACTGCGTCCAGGACTTCCTTGAGACGTCTGTGTCCTTCGTCGGTAAGGACGAGGGTGAGACTGAAGAGCGCGTACATGGAACTATGCTCGAAACCGCTTTCACCATTTCCACTGAAAACGTCCAAGCACCACATTTTTTTTCGCAGATAACTGATCAACGAGCCTTTTCCCTCGTGCCCGATAATCCACGAGACATACTGATGCGGTTTGCTCTTGTACAGATGCAAAAGTGAAGGCATCGTCCACGTTAACTCGACCTGCAAAACATCGTGCAATGGAAATCTCGTTTTATCTTCGAGAATCGACGAAAAAACGATTTTTTCGCACGTCACAGAGATTCGGGAAAATCGTTGATTTAGTAAATAGAGAAAAATTTACCTGGCACACATCCTTGACGGGTTTGACTTTGTATATTCGATGAAATCGCGGCGTATTGAACGATTCCGCGCCTTTGTATTCGTCAAAGTTTGTTGGCGGTAGAGAGTTGCTTGGTACATTCGAAAAACACTCCTTTACATAATTTTCTAGAGTGTCCAGTGGTAATCTCGCCTGTGTACCAACAAAATCGAAGAAATTGAACGATTTTCGTTTTATTTACGATTTTTACGATTTCTCGCGCGAATCATTCGATTTCTCAAGACTTTTCGTCCTGCCACTTATATCTCGCGTATTTGGAGAGAAAAAAATGTGAAAAAATTCTGAAATACTCTCCATCGACTCTATTTTGACGTCTCGTAGTTTTTTTAGTCGCATTTTTTCTATTTTCTCAATAAAACGCATCCAAAGAAACAAGATTTTCAGAAAAAAGTTGTCGCTTGGCCCGAAAAAGATTTAAAGGATCCGCGGAGGTTTAGCTGAGCACAGAAGAATCTGCTACTGACCTGTATCGCCACAGTCATTCGATGAGCGCTATAATGACGTTCTCGGAACTTGTGCAACTCCTCGTAGAGCTTGTCGTCGGTAACATTGTCGCGGAGGGTAACGAGATTGCCCCAAACGAATTTAGTGGCGGGATGTCCGTCCCTGGCTAAGCTACAGAAGAGCTGTTCCTTTCTGTGGAAATCGGAGGGCAAGGCCATCTGGAATTCTGTAAATTTCGATGAAATTTGAAAAATCGAGAATCTTGAGAAGTTGATGGGAGAAAAAAAATACGACGATGACGTTTGCGTCGTTGGGATGCGACGAAATTACGTTTTTTCTTTGGCAAAGCTCATGATTCTCGTGGAATATTCAGTCGGGACAGGAAAAATAAATGAAAATTCGAAAAATCAGGAAAATCGATACGAAAATTTTCGTGGTTTTTAAAATTGAACGAAAAATAATAAAAATCTAATCCACGTACCGCTCTCCACAGCCTCTCGTTCCCGAGCTATCGCGTCACGTTTCATCAGCGGACTTATGAAAAATTGAGCGAAACGATCGAGCGCACTGTGCAGATATTTTTCCTGAATTTCAAAGTAAAACGTCGTTTGCTCGCACTCGGTGTAGGCGTTGTCGGAACCTCCATGTTTTTTAATGAACGCGTCAAAGTCGTTTTCCTTGAATGGTTGTAAGAAAATTTCCGTTTGACTTCCAGCTCGTGGAAAGCAAAATTTCAAACAGTCGCAATTTACCAAATTATCGATTTACCTGCGGATACTTTTTCGATCCCATGAAAACCATGTGCTCCAAAAAATGGGCCATTCCAGGCACTTCTGGGGGATCGCTGAAGCTTCCGACGCCAATGCACAATCCGCAGGCGGCCTAGAAACGCGAATAATTGACGAAGAATCGATTATCGGGACTCGTGAACAAATTTCGTAAATCCAGGCTCAAAAAAATGTAACCCTTCGATTAGCACACCTCCTGTAAGTGCATACTGGGTCAATTTGACCCGAGACGTTTCTCAACTCGTAGTATTCCGATAAAAATGCATTTTCTGTTCGTTTTTTTTTGCAGAAACGTTTTTTGTGGCAAATAATCGAGATTTTGTCCTGCTGATTTGTAGTTTTTCCAAAAAATCGAAAATAAAATGCCAAAACAGAAAATTTAAGGGGTCAAAATGACCCGGTTTGCTTAACGAGCAAAACTCACCATTTTTTCCTCTCGTTTCATTTTCTTCACTCTGGACTCATCCCCGTCGTCGTTATCGATCGGATCCACGTCGTCCTCGTCATCATCGCCGTCATCTTCCTCGTCATCGTCCTCGTCATCCTCCTCTCCGTCGCTCTCTTCGTCTTCTTCGCTCCCATCTTCGCTGGCTGCTTTGGCTGGTGGATAAAAAACATTTATGAGGACGATTGCTCGGACGTGAAAAATGAATTATAATCGCCAATCACCGTGATCATCTTTTTCCTCTTTTTCGTTGTGCGTGGCGGCATCTTCGCACGAAACTGGACTAGGATCGGCGATCAAGAGAGCAGTAAGGCCGTTCGGTAGTCTTATCACTCTGGATATTCAAATAGTCGATTATAATTAATGCGCAGCCAATGAGACCCGGTCAATTTGACCCGACATCCATTTTTTTTGATAAATTATTGAAAATTTAAAATTTATTAGTTTTTTTATAAAATAATCGATTTAATTGAATTTTTTGACGGAAAGAAAAATCAAACGCCAAAATTTCGTTGCAGGGAAACGCGAAATAGTGGGTAAATGAATTTTTCGGGTCAAAAGGACCCAGTGTGGACTCGGAGCGTTAAAAACATTTTAGATCGAATCGGGGATTCGAATTTTCAAGATTTCGTGCTGGACTACGAGGAATTGAGCGAAATAAAAAAAAATTCGTGGTTTTTGGAGATACTACGAGAAAGTTGAGGAAATTTGTTGGATTACCTGTAGTCTTTCTTGTCGTTTTCCGATTTGACCGGTGATTCGAGATACTCGACGTTGATGTTTGAAAAATCGTGTATCAAAACTTGGTTTTTATTATTTTCGTTGGGATTTTCAGCATTGCCATTGTCCGTACTGGGGTTATGAGCTCCGCGCATGTTTCCCGATCCGCCGTTTTCTGTCTTGACCATTTCTGGATATTTGTGGCTTAGCTTTATTTTCTTTCTTGGAGGCGCGAGAAGAAACCGCCTTGGCATTATACGATAAACGTCCGATTTTTTATTGACACATGTGGTGACGATTTTTAATAATAATCGACTTTGAAATAAAACAACCATGCGTCAAAAATTGACGCTTCAGAGGAGAAGCCAATAGATGGCGATGCGAGCACCCGCAACGTTGCGGCACCTCGCATCATTTTCGAATCTGTCGAAAAACCAGATTGTCCCGTAAATATATTTACGTAAATTGTTATTGATGGAAAATCATTTAATTTTCATGTTTTTCTGTTACAATCTGACAATCTCCTTCCCTTCCTGGAATCGATGAATCGTCCGATTTTTTGAAACCGTGGAAATTCTGCTTTCGTCGTGGAGACTCCCATGATGGAGGATAGAAAAAGCTTTTCGAGACTTGGTGTGAAAATCAACGTGTCAGGCTCCGATCAAAAGCGTTGTCAAATAAAATGGTAAATCTTTGTTTTCGAAGCAATCTTTTAATATAGCAACATAGTCAGTCTTACAATAATAAGCCAAAAATACAATCTATTATATATCAAGCCGCGTCGGTGCGGGAGATTAGGTGCAAAAACTCGTCTCATCGTCGACTATTCGCGGTTTCGTCGTAATCCCGTGTTCCAGCCTATATTTTCATGTTTCATTTTCACAATAGCGTAATAATTATTGTTAATAATAATAATAACATCAATAATGACGTCACACCGGTATGAGAAATGCTCCCGATGATGAAGAAGTTGATGGATAATAAATGAGAATAAAAATATGGAACGCGACTCCATTTTCTCCCGCAAAACACGCAGCAGCTGTTTTCAGTTTTTCGTCAATTTACTGCTCGTCCCAGGCGTTGTTTTTGTTTTTCTCTCTCTCTCTCTCTCCCTCTGTGTTTCGTGGCTCCGTCTCCCTCTCTCTCCCCGTCAACCACGTGACCACACACACACAATCACTCGAAGCCAAGACTATTTATTATAAAATAGTTTCTGTACATTCATTCGTCCATGTTGCACCGTTTTCTCCCGCAAGACGTGCGAAGTAAATTTTACAATTTTACACATAATTTTCATAATATGCATTTTTTATCTATACCGTTTACGTTTGTATTTCGTTTGAATTTCGCGCCCTTTTTCTTGTTGTTCGCGGACTCGCGTTTTGCTCTCGTGGCGCATACGTCGCTCGAGGCTTTTTGAAAGGCTCGCAACCTGCAGCAAAGCAACGAAATAAACACGAAGTATTGGTCGAAATAAAATGACAACTGCGAGTCTCTTTTCTTACATATCGACGTTTACAACTCTGAATCGCGCTTCTCAGACTCGCACAAGCAACGATACAATGTCCGAACGCGTCGCATCCTTCTTTCACAATACGAAAAATCATCCAATCGAGAATGAATATTTGATTGAAAAGCGGATATAAATACGAAAGCAAAATCATCGAGAAACTCAATGGAACTTCGTTACATACACGTGTGACATTCACTCAACGGAAAATGTGACAGGGAGAGAGTGAGTGAGTGCAAAAAAGCGAGAAAGAGAGAGAGAGAAATATTCCGACCCGTCAAAAAAACAAAATGGAGTTTTTTTTTCGTGAATCATGAATTCGAAAAATGAAAATAGTTTCAAGCCACGACCTTCGATCATCGAAACAGAATAATTTAGTTGAACATTCAATTATTTCAATGTGGGCCTAGAAAATCCTGCAGAATCGACGAAATGCATTTGTCGTCGATAAATCGAACGAACCCGGAAGCAAAAGCTTCAGCGATTCGTCGCCAATTTACTGGTCCAAAAAAAACGACGAATCTCTACAAAAAATCTGAAAAAAACAAAACTGAAGCGCTACAAAAATAGGGGACGAAAAAAACGAAAAAAAAATAGTGTAAAAACTCTTTTTTTCATTACTTTCAAATTCCATCGTATTTCCGCCATTTTTCCAATCTTTTCTGCTCGAAAAACGAAACAATTAGCCCTTTCGAATGCACACTGGGTCATGGTGACCCGAAAAATTCTCCGGCACCGTTTTTTGGCCTCAAATTTCCGTTTTTTTTCCACCAAATGAATTCAGGCCCACAAAATTTATAAAATCACTACGAAAAATCGTCTCTACAAAAAAAATCAAAACGAAAATTGCATTTTTATCGAATACCTTTTGAAAAACTGCTCGGGTCTGATTGAGCCCACACTCGAAGGGCTAACGATGTACCCAGGATCAGGAAACTTTCCGAGGGCGAGGAAGAGGAGAGGAGACAAAATGGACGATACAAATATATAGATATATTATAATATAATAGATACTTATTTGATGAAACATTTAAAGCCTTAAGTAAAATATACAGTGTCTTGTTCGTGTGTGTGTGTTGTATGTGTCCTTGTTATTATTTGAAAATGCGCAATTGTTGGTTCGTAACACGGATTTAGTGGGTGTGTGCGTTTTGCGTTTCGAGCCACGTGCATATTTAATAATAATTTTGAATAAAACTTTCCAAGCGTCCACGATGTGTTTTTCGTTTTTTTTTTCCAGTTTCTCGGTCGACGAAGCAGCAATAATGATAATAGCGAGTTGAATTTTCATCGCACAGCACGCCAAACTGAAAAATGGCATTAACGTTTTTCGTACGAGGGAAAAAAAAGAGAAAAAAAAAATTGTTCGTTAACGACGTTAATCGCGATATTTAATTCTATAATTTTACCAAATTCCTCGGCAGGAGATATGCATCAGTGGTCTCAATATTTTCTCAATCTCGAAAAAACACTTTCCTTTAATTTTTCTTTATGTTTTTTTTTAAATGCTCGAATGTATAAGTCCGATTTCAAAAAAACACATTTGAATATTCGGAATAGCAAAAAATTGGTCTGACCGTAATTGGCAAACGGCGAGGATGATAAAATTGGCAGTAAATCTAAAAATAACGGTTTCGAGGCCTCTGTCAATAAGGACGTTTACAAATTCTTGATATATTAATATGTATTTTTAAAAAACGTGAAAAAGTGAGCGGAAAATATGAGGATGCTCGTTAATTATTTTTTTTATTTCATACTTTCACGAAGGCCTTTTTCTTTAAATCCGTACAAACGCTACTATGTTTCGGCGTGAGCGATTATTCTCCGTTAAAATCGAGTCTTTTTTGACCTTTTTCGATGTGCGTTCGTCGTGAGCGAATTAAAAAATTGTTTTTGTTTAAAAAAATATATAAATTTTTTTGACGAGCTTTTTCAGCAGCATTATTATTAATTAGCGATCGCAGGCGTTATATTTTCATAGTAGAAATAGCGATAATTGGATTTAGTCGAAGAGTGATTAATAGATTTAAATTAATGGATTTTGTCCCTCTCCTCGGTTCGGCAGGTGCCGAATTATTCCTGATACAAAGAGTTCGAACGGTATTTCCGGTTAATATTTACAAAAGGTCCTTCAGGAGATAATATTCTGCATTTTTTTCGACTCCTCCTTTCCTCAGATTCGTGGCGAGACGATTTTCGACATAAAAACAAAAAAATTTGGGCCATTTATGGGAAAAGGACTCTTTGTAAATATCCACCGCGTGTTTCGTCCTTTTTTTTAGTTTTCAATATATTTTTCGGAGTTGTTGAATCAATATTTTCCGTGACATTTATTTATCGGGTGTAATTATAATTATTATTATTTTTTTGAATCGTCATCATCATCGGCCTGTCGCATTTCTTGGATGAAAAATAAAAGTTGCATTTATTTGCATATCCGGTGGTTGGGGCTCGACATCATCGCACTCATGGTATTAAAAATAATATCGCGTTTTACTTAAAACCTTTTTCGTCTTCGTTATAATCTTGTTAACTGCAAACTACTATTGTGGACCACGTCAAAATTGATATTTATTTGGTTGATTACTTATCTTAGCTCCCACACGCTTTTTCGATATTATTTCCGGTCAAATGTCATTTTTTTTTCATTTCTTTTCGCGAGGGTTCGGCGTTGAAAATTATTTTCTCAGCCAAAAGATGCTGTCGGTTGGTTTTCTCTTTAGAACTCGAAACAATGGTCCTATGACTCGGAACTAATGTAAACAAAGAAAAATATTAAATTTTCTTCCCTCCGTGTTTCCTTGTGTCGTGTCGTTTTCGGTTTTTTTTACTTTTTTTTTTTTTTTTTCTTATACCCTACGCTCTTGCCTCGATCACGACTTTGCGTTTAATTCTTTTCAGACCCGTTGGTAATTCAGCTCGATTCCTTCTCCTTCGAATCTGCAAAAATCACATTTTTTTTCATTTTTTTTCATTTTTTTCATTTTTTTTTCATTTTTTTCATTTTTTTTTTCATTTTTTTCATTTTATTTCATTTTTTTCATTTTATTTCATTTTTTTTCATTTTTTGTCATTATTTTATTTTATTTTTTCTTAATTTTATAAATGAGGAAAAAATTTGGAGGCTTTACCGCTGTCGGATTTGTCCTCGGACGTTCCATTTGTCAATTCCGGCTCCTTCTTCTTCTCGCCTTCCTCAGAGTCGACGCTCGATGCTTTCTTGTCCTCCTGATTGGCCGCCTTCTTGTCCTTGCCTTTGCCCTTCGCTGGTGTCATTGGCTTTGGCTTCGGCTCGAGACTCGGGTCCAAAACGATTTTACCGATGTTCTTGCGGTCGTGCATCTTCTGCATCGCTTCCGGGACGTCCTCCAGTGCCCACGTCGAGTCTACGCGTGGCTTGATCTTGCCATCGGCCCACAATTGGTACACTTGCTTCACTGCTCTCCTCACGAAAGCGTGAGCACCGTGCTGGTGCATCAATCGACGCAGATTCAGTCCAGACAAAGTTTTGTTGTCCTCGAACAGCTTTATCGGTGAAACTTTGTCCATCGTCCACCACTGACCACCAAACAATTATTCATAGTGAGAAAAACTCTGGCTCAAACTCGTGCAAACAATAAAATCCATTTTTTTAATGAAATTCTATTTTTTTTTGTAGCGGACTGCCAAATTTTCATGCAGCATTTGGCAACGATAATTAGACTGTCTTCTTTGACATTGGAAAACTGAATTTACTAGAAAAATTGCAACAAGGGCATTAATTATCAAAATAGTTAATAAAAATTTATTTTTTCTTTCATTTTTTAACGATGGAAATTTCAAATTCTTCAGGAAATCGTATTCATTGCAAAAATATCAAATTTTGATTCAGTAACTTATTTTTAAAAAGTGAATTCCTAAAAAAACTGAATTTACTAGAAAAATTGCAACGAGTGCATTAATTATCCAAATAATTAATAAAAATTTATTTTTTCTTTCATTTTTTAACGATGGAAATTTCAAATTCTTCAGGAAATCGTATTTATTGCAAAAATATCAAATTTTCATTAAGTAACTTATTTTTAAAAAGTGATTTCCTAAAAAAAAACTGAATTTACTAGAAAAATTGCGACGAGTGCATTAATTATCAAAATAATTAATAGAAATCTATTATTTATTTTTTTTTTCAACGACGCAAACTTCCGAATCTTCAGGAAATCGTATTTTTTGCAAAAATATCAAATTTTCATTCCGAAATTCGTTCTTTCTTTTGCAAATCCCATTATTCGATTGCAGAATGTAATCACAATGATAAAACGATCGGGTTATGCGAGCCGGTTTGAAAAATTTGGATGATTTTTAAAATCGAACAAATAATCGATAAAACGAAATATTTTTCGTTGCATTCCGACTCAACAAACTTCGTCGTCATCTCATTTTTGTCTTTTTTCCTTTTTTTTTACTTACGTATCGAGCAACAGAGAAGAAACTCTTCGTTTCGCCAGTCACGACGTTGCTTGATCCGTAAAGAACGTATTTTCCCATGGGTTTCAATAAGGCAAATCCTCTGTTCCACTCCTCGCCACCGACACAGTCGAGAACAATGTCCACACCCTCGGGAGACACTCTGCAAAGCGAATGAAAAAAAAAACGAACCATGAGCAAAATCCAAGGAAATGACCGTATGTTTTTTTTTCCAATATCGAAAAACGTTGAGAATTTATTATCGCAATGAAATGTTTTCATTGCGAGACAAAAAAAACGTTTTTTTTAATCGTCTCTTCGTCAACAACGAAAAATAAAATTCTACCAAGATTTTCACAAGCAAATGATGCAGCATCGCGTTTACGAACACTTACTTTCTGACTTCGTGACTGTAGTCGCTGCCACGCTCAAGGAGATGGTCAATCGTTCCAACAGCTTTGAGCTCCTCGTGCTTCGATTTGCTGCAAACCCCAAAGATCGTGACGTCTTCAACGGTCTTGGCCAACTGGACAACTGCTTGGCCCTGCGATCAGCAAAAACGTACGAAACAATAAAAATCACGTGAATTCCGAAGTTTCCAACTTTTCGAGTAACTCCCGTGACCATGAACGTCAAAAAACATGAAAAAACTATAAAAACTGTTTAAAAAAATGGTCGAGTTCGTGAAAAAATGGATTTGAACGTTTCCGGCGTTAAATAAGTTTCCAAAACAATTTTCATCGTTGATTTTTCAATTTCTAACAAATTCCAACCAATTTTCACCCTCGAACGTCTCATTCGACGATTTTTACTTTTCCACGTCCTTTGATCGGAGGAAAGAGACGAATAGACACTTTTCTTCAGTTTCGTAGTAACGTCGATGAAATTCCTTGCGATAAGTAATCGAAACGTCGTTTTCTTAGGAACGACGTAGCTCTTGGAGTGATTGATGATTATAGAAAATATTTCATCGATATAAAAGCTTCTGATTAAAATGCAATTAAACTCGTAGCCCGAGGAACACGAATCGGGGGTCTTCATTCATAAAGACGCTTTTATGAGTGCACAAGACTGGACAGACGAGTCTGTGTGGTCTTGATGAAGCTCTGAAAAGATAAAGATTCCGAAGGGAGACCAAGTCGAAGGGAAAAATGAGCGTTACGAGAATTTATAAGAGACAAGTAGGCATTCATTATTTCCAAGAAGATGCTGTGAAATCCTTGGTGAGGGCTTTGTCAGTGCTCATCGACTTTGATCTCGAGTCGTTCGAATCGAGAGAATGGAGCAAAGAGAAAAACTCTTTTTTTTCTTTCTTTCGATACGGGGAACTCCGAAAACGTGAAACTGACAAAATCGTTGATTTTTCAACGAAAACAACAGCAAAAGGGAATAAAACGAATCGAAGAAATTGAAAATTCGTTTTTTGCTTCAATTTTGCAATAAAATTGAAAAAAAAATTGTTTTTCTTGGGAAAATTTTGTCTCGGGTAGCACGTGGTTGGTCGAGCCAACGGAAACGCTCAGACGGGCGCGGTCGAGTACCGCGCGCGGCGGCGGATAGTGGTCGATCGCCTTGCTATATAGACCGCGCTATTGAATCATTGGGAATCCCATGAAAATTCATCCGTTATTTCCGGACGAAGCTTTCGTTGTTTTGTAAGTGAATTTTGTTTCTAACGGAATTGTCAGCGAAATTTACGAGTGGAACGACAAAAATGTGCTTCCGAAAAGACTTTCTATAATATTTCTTGCTGCACTGACACAATTTTTGGGATTATTCAAAGAAAACCTTTAGTTTAACGTATCGAACAAAATATCGATATTTTCCAACGAAAATTTTGTTAAAAATCGTCGATATTTTGTTATAAACACGGTAAACTAAATATTTTAGAATAATTTCAAAATTTTCGTTATTTTGGCAGGAAATTTGGTTTCTAATGGAATTGTCAGCAAAATTTACGAGTGGAACGACAAAAATTTGCTTCCGAAGAGATTTTCTAGAATATTTCTTGCTGCAATGCCACAATTTTTGGGATTTTTCAAAGAAAACCTTTAGTTTAACGTATCGAACAAAATATCGATCTTTTCCAACGAAAATTTTGTTAAAAATCCTCGATATTTTGTTATAAACACGGTAAACTAAATATTTTTAAATAATTTCAAAATTTTCGTTATTTTGGCAGGAAATTTGGTTTCTAATGGAATTGTCAGCAAAATTTACGAGTGGAACGACAAAAATTTGCTTCCGAAGAGATTTTCTAGAATATTTCTTGTTGCAAAGACACAATTTTTGGGATTATTCGAAAAAAAATGTTTATTCGAACGTATCGAACAAAATATCGATACTGTCCAACGAAAATTTTGTTAAAAATCCTCGATATTTTGTTATAAACACGGTAAACTAAATATTTTTAAATAATTTCAAAATTTTCGTTATTTTGGCAGGAAATTTGGTTTCTAATGGAATTGTCAGCAAAATTTACGAGTGGAACGACAAAAATTTGCTTCCGAAGAGATTTTCTAGAATATTTCTTGTTGCAAAGACACAATTTTTGGGATTATTCGAAAAAAAATGTTTATTCGAACGTATCGAACAAAATATCGATACTGTCCAACGAAAATTTTGTTAAAAATCCTCGATATTTTGTTATAAACACGGTAAACTAAATATTTTTAAATAATTTCAAAATTTTCGTTATTTTTGAAGTAAATTTTGTTTCTAATGGAATTGTCAGCGAAATTTACGAGTGGAACGACAAAAATTAGCTTCCGAAGAGACTTTCTAAAATATTTCTTGCTGCAATGCCACAATTTTTGGGATTTTTCAAAGAAAACGTTTGGTCGAACGTATCGAATGCGTTTTCAACGTTGGACGATTTTTTTCGAGCATCTAATGATCGAGGACTACGAGAAGGAACAAATAAAAATTGAGCACCGATGCAACGACCTGGTGTATAAATTTAAACGGAGGCAAATGTCGACGCAACGATCTATACGGCGTGAAATAGTTGGAGACGTTGGAGGGTGGGCGTGGGAGGAGAATAGCGAGTTGCCAGGCAACGAGCACGTCCGCATGGATAGAACGTCGGTTGGTGGCGCTAGTGAGGATCGCAGCATCCCTTATCCCGGCGAGCCACCCTCTCCGACACTCGCTGAGAGGGTAGGAGTTGCTTTTTCCATTTTTCGAACTTCCGTTGGTAGACGAGCGATTCGCCCATCGGGTGGTCTCGCGGGGGGGAAGGGGAGGCCAGCGAGTGCGTGTAACCTGTTGAACAGTATTGATCGCTCGGGCCGAATCTTGGGCGATGCCGGCTCGCCAAGTTGAATTTCGCAAACTAATCGTCACGGAAATTCTCCGACGACTGGATTCTTGCCCAAAGCTTCACTAAATTTCCTCGACGATAAAAAACGCGGAAAAATATTTTCGGATCGAAAAAAAAAAAAAAATTTGAACGAAAAAAATGAATAAAAAATCAAATTACGATGCTGAAGTTTGCATCGTTGGAATGCAACGAAATTCCGTTGTTTCTTTATCAGAAAGCATGATTTTTATTGAATATTTGGTCGGGACAACGAAACAATTTTTTTTTTACGATCCAAAGACAAAATGAGACGAAAATTCTCATGGTTTTCGAAATTGAAGAAATTGTCAATGGGAAAAGTCATTTTCGTTGGACTCGATGGTTGCGAACTTTCGAGATATTAGAAAAATTGGATTTTCACGAAAAAATCCTTTTCTTTTCATCGAAGAAATAAATTCCCTTAAGAAATTCATAAACTATCAACATTTTTACGCAATAATTCATTTCCCAGAGAGCCTTTTATCGAAATTTGCGATTTTATCGAAAAAAATTGAGTTCTCGAGAGATTTTCCGAAAAACCGAGTGTCGGGCCACCAAAAAGTTTGCTACTCTCTAGAAAAAAAAAGATTTTCCAGGAAATATCGAGCCATTTTCCAGGAAAATGGAATTTTCAAATTTTCACAATCGAGAAACTTTGTTTGGCTGTTTTTTGACGTCGGGACTGATCGAGAGAGCTCGCGAGGCTCGGGAACGTGTATTTTTCTTTGGGTGTAAGTTTTGAGTCGGTCGCGTGAACGATTCTGAATGGATTTTTCGTTTGAATGGAGATTCGACGAATGAAAAGCTTTTGAGGGTTTGTAATACACGTATCAAGTCGATGCGCGGCTGTCTAGTTGTCGTGGGATTTTTGTGCCCTTAGCGACGTCTCGTTAAGTTTCATTGGATAATTAAGGACTGGCATGTGGTGAAACGAGAAGCGAATATGTGTTGCTCGAGTCCCTCTCGTTGGGTGCTCCTTCAACACGTACGCGCGCACTCGCAGCAGCATGACTATGTGACGGTCACTGGTGCTCGTTCGCATAGTTCGAATCCCTCACAATTGACGTCGCCCTTTCAATTCTTTTCTTTCTCTCATTCTCTTCTCTGTCTCGTCCATGTCCTTAGTGAAATATCGTGAGACTGCGAACGTCGACACGAATGTGTGAAGAAATTTGTCTAAATGAGAAAACGCGCGAGTGCGGCGATTTGTATGAAAAATCGGCACTGAGCAAGTTTCTGGCCTGCGACAATTTCTTTGACGACGAGTTCACGCTCTGGCTCGGGGCCTCGTGATTATTGAGAAAAAAAAACTGCAATTGCGTATCGAATGTTCTTGTGGATCGTCTCTGAAGAATTTTACTCCAAATTGTCAAAATTTACGATGTTGACGTTCGCAACGTTCGAATGCAACGAAAACTCTTTTTTTTATTTATAGGAGAGCACAAAATTGCCTCCTCCAGCTTCTTTGCCATTTGAAAACTAAATAAACTATAAAAATTCAAACGAGTTGGTTAATATTCGAAATAATGAAGAAAAAATGTATTTTTCGTTGGATTCCAACGATGCAATGTCGCAATTTGCTCGCAAGTGTCCAAAGTCGACTTTCTCGAGTTGGAAATGAAAAAGCAACAATTTTCGAGCTTGTAATTCGATCGAATCTTTGGTAATTGACGCGAACACGTCGAATACGTTGGCGAGCCCTGAATAATCAATTTCAGCCACGAATTTCGTCGATTTTTTCAAAAACTTTCCAGTTTTCAATTTTTCTTTTTCTTTTTTCATGAAATTGTTTGCGATATTTAGAGAAAAAATGGTAAATATCGTGGAAATACGTACCACGCCACCTCCGGCACTGTGAAGCAAAAGACTCTTGCCAGGCGTGAGACAAGTCAAGTCGAAGAGCAGAATGTACGCGACAGTGTAATTCATCGTGATGGCTGCAGCGTCCAAGTAACTCATACCTTCTGGCAGAGCGAAAACCGATGTCGCTGGAACCGCGACGAGCTCGGACCAAGCTTTGTGGTCCGGCAAAGCGACAACTCGATCACCGACCTAAAGCAACGAAAAATAAATCATTTACTCTCGAACTATACCACAAAAACGGATGTGCGAGAGCCGCGCGATTTCGAAAGAAACAAAAAAAAACACTGAATCTTACGAAATTTCTGATTAAATACAAAAATTTCAAAATTTTAAAAATCTCTTGCACGAAGGGAATCAAAATTTAGTTTCCGATGAGGCATTGCCCGAATTTCACTCTTGGAACGACAGAAAAGTTACTACAATCCCGAAAAAGAAACCGTCAAAATTCTAGAAAACGTAAAATAAATCGAAAATTAAAAAAAATCGAAATTCTCAAAACTTTTGGGCAACTCGTTGAATTTTTTATGTCGAGCAGCAAAAAAAAACGTAAAACAAACGAAAAACATTGTTTTTTATTGACGATTCGTTTGATTTTGAGCAAAAATTATTTCCGGGTCGAAAAAAACTTGGAACTTAATTTTTTTCAAGGAAAAAATTAAGTTCGCTGCATTCCAACGAACTGGAAGGTCCTTAATATTCGAGTTTCAATCCGTTGAATAATTTTCAGTAAAAATGTAGTGCTGAAGATAGTTTAAAAGTTTGACGAAAAAAGAGGAAGCGGAGGGAAGTAGGAAGGGAAAAAGAAGAAGCGAGCCTCCGAATGGAGTCGTAAAAAAAGAGGCTTTTAGGTTTGCGACCCCTGTTTCCTCCTCTCGAGGGATATCCTCGGTTCAACCACCCCGACGAGCAGGTCATTTACACGTGTACCTTCTTGGTGGCCGCGACCCTGAGACTCCCACGAGCTCGCGGGGTCGCATGGAATATGGCAAAAGGTGCCTGACACTCCCTCTTCGATATCCAACCAAGGCTTGACTTATTGTCTCTTCTATCTCAATCTAAACGATAAAATTCTTTTCACAAGAAAACCAAAATTAACCTCCTCGATCCCCGAGCACGATAAATTCACTTTAGCAACAATCTTTCCAATAAATTTCCCAAATTTCTGAAACACTCATTTTTTGTACGAAATTAATGTCATTTTTGAATAAACCCTGCCCCCTAGCCACACATGGGTCTGGGGCGTTCTGTCGATTTTTCCTCGCACTTGAGCTCGTTTAAAAAATCGTTAAAAATTCAGGAAAATCGTTTTCGATCTGTAGAAAGAAAAGCTGCACTGAGTGATGAATAAAAATTATTTTTCATCATCGTAATTTAATTATAATCGACACGAAAAACGAGAAATCGACGCCATTGCCTCGATGGGCTTGTGTGACCCATGTGTGGTCTACCGAGTATCAAAACCGAGTCTCAAGACTGCAACGAACTGAAAACTCAATTTTTTCAAAATTTTTTCAATTTTTCGTCCAAATTGTTTTTTTTTTTTTTTTTGTTAATTGTGAAAATCTTTACGGTTCGGTGTCAAATCGAAATAAATGGATATGAAGAGAAGAACGTTTGTGCGAGTTTCCCAAAAGATAACAAAAAAAACTTGCAACACGTTTTTTCGAGGCGCGTTGTCAAAATAATGAAATTAATTAAATGAAGAATATTTTTCTTTGCTTCTCCTTTTTGCTTCGTTAGAAATAAAAATACGACGAAAAGTAAGAGGAAAAAAAAGGCACGATGAAGAACATAAGCTTCCGGACGTTTGGCTCGAGTCGAGGAAAGTATGAGATCGGTAAAGCTCTCCAAGGAAATGTAATTTCGTCGAGGGTGGTCTGGTGGAAGGGGGAACCAAGGGAAACATGGTGGTTGATAAAATTGTGAGGGAGGATGTAGCAATAACGTTGAGGCTTTGATTCGACAAGGTCATCGCGTAAAGCGTACGATGGCATTAGCATTCGATAACGAGTTCACTCGAAAAAAAAGGTCTCGATCAAAATTCATAACGTAATGAAAAATCTTTAGGATCGTTTCGTTTTTTTTTTTTGGGAAATTGTTTTTTTTTCGTACTTTGAAGTTTTCCACTCCCTCGCCGACTGCTTCGATGTCTCCGGAGCACTCGGAGCCCATGATGAACGGAGTTTTTGGTGGCGAATCGATCACTCCTTGCCTTGCCATGAGGTCTTGGAAATTGAGGCCACTGTAACATTGAATTTAAAAACAAAATAATGAAATTAAAATCTTCCAAAACGAATTATCGATTCGATGAAATTTTTTATGGATTTTCTTGTCATTCAAAAAATGCAATAATCTCTTAATAACTATGACGTTGAAGTTTGCAGTTGGAATGCAACGAAAACAATATTTTTTATTCATTATTTCAATAATCAATTCACTCGTTCCAATTTTTCTAGTAAATTGAGTTTTTTTTTTTGGAATTCACTTTTTTTAAATAAGTTACTGGGTGAAAATTTGATATTTTTGGAATAAATTGATTTTCTCAACGATACTGAAGATGAAGGCAAAGAAAAGAATTTTTTTCATTAATTATTTTAATAATCAATTCACTCGTTTCAATTTTTTTTAGTAAATTCAATTTTTTTTTTCAAATTCACTTTTTTTAAATAAGTTACTGGGTGAAAATTTGATATTTTTGCAATAAATAGATTTTCTCAACGATACTGAAGATGAAGAAAAAGAAAAGAATTTTTTTCATTAATTATTTTGATAATTAATGCACTCGTTGCAATTTTTCTAGTAAATTCAGTTTTTTTTTTGGAATTCACTTTTTTTGAATAAGTTACTGGGTGAAAATTTGATATTTTTGCAATAAATAGATTTTCTCAACGATACTGAAGATGAAGGCAAAGAAAAGAATTTTTTTCATTAATTATTTTGATAATTAATGCACTCGTTGCAATTTTTCTAGTAAATTGAGTTTTTTTTTTGGAATTCACTTTTTTAAATAAGTTACTGAGTGAAAATTTGATATTTTTGCAATAAATACAATTTCCTGACGATCCTGAAGTTTGCATCGTTGAAAAAAAAACGAAAGAACAGATTTTTATTCATCATTTTGATAATTAATGCATTCGTTCCAATTTTTCCAGTAAATTCAGTTTCCAAATGACGAAGAAGACTGTGACATCGTCGTTGACGAATACTTAAAGAAAATTGAGTTCTCTGCTGTAAAAAATAATCAAATTTCGTTGCATTCCAACGATGCAAACGGGAAAAAAAACTAAATTAAACAAAGCGATCGATGAATAAAGTGGCTCTATAAAAATGAAAGTTCGGAGCCGTCGAGGGGTCGGAGATCAGGAGAAATGAGTTTTTAAATCGTGACGTTAAACTCCGTTGGAAAATTCGATTCGCTTGTGAGTTTCTAAGAAACGTACGTGACGACGGGTATTTGTGGCTCGTGGTGGGGGGAAAAATATCGACACCCTCATTTGGAGTGCGCACGTGGGGCCGGAAGAGGGAAGAAAAATAAGAGGGGGGGTTAAAATAGACTTGTCCACATGGCAACCAGGAAGTTGGCTTGCCCTCGACTCCTCGCATTTTGACCTTATCCCCAGCCCTTCATCTCTCGAGGCAGCGAGCTACGCACTCATTGCTCGTGGCTGAATACGCGTTGCTGATGTATATTTCGTGTGCAGTGTGTACAGCGAAAGGGACGCGATAGTCGAGCACCTCACGGCCGGATCGGAGCCGTACATCGCGCGAGGGGTGAAGTCGAGGCGCCGCAACGACCAGACGCCTGGAGACTCGTGCCTGGCGTCGCACGCAAAACTAGAGTGCGCCGAGAACCGAGAGCGCGAAAATTACGCTGGCGAGCTCGTCGCGCGATGTGCAATTTCATTTTCTCAACTATGCAATCGGAAATCGTGGGGATAAACTTTGATACTGCATCGGCAGTCGACAGACTCGATCATTTTATAAAAATTCCATTTTACAAATAATTGGATGATTTAAAAACGAAAACATAAAAAATTACGATCATGATGAAACTAAAAATCGAATGAAAAATATTTTTCCGTTTGATCGTTTGTTCAATTTCAAAAACCATGACAATTTTCCTATTGATTTTGTCGTAGAATCCTAAAAAACGATCGTTTTATCGTCCTGACTGAAAATAGAATAAGAATCATGAGCTCTGCTCAAGAAAACTCAGAATGTCTGAATTTCTGAACAACAGAAAATCAGAATTTCAAGAAAAAACACAATTTTTTGTTCAATTTCAAAAACCATGACAATTTTCCCATTGATTTTGTCTTAGAATCCTAAAAAACGATCGTTTTATCGTCCTGACTGAAAATTTAATAAAAATCATGAGCTCTGCTCAAGAAAAATCAGAATTTCTGAATTTCTGAACAACAGAAAATCAGAATTTACGAAAAAAACACAAAAATCGTCGTCACTGACGTTCGCAACGTTGTGATCCAACGAAAAATATGTTTTTCTATTAATTTTTCGTTCAATTTCAAAAACCATGAAAATTTTCGATCGTTTTATCGTCGTGACTGAAAATTCAATAACAATCATGAGCTCTGCTCATGAAAAATCAGAATTCCCGAATCCCTAAAAAACAGAAAATCAGAATTTACGAAAAAAACACAAAAATCGTCGTCACTGACGTTCGCAACATTGTGATCCAACGAAAAATACGTTTTTCTATTAATTTTTCCTTAAATTTCAAAAACCATGACAATTTTCGATCGTTTTATCGTCCCGACTGAAAATTCAATAAGAATCATGAGCTCTGTCCAAGGGAAACCAGAATTCCAACGAAGAAAACATAGAAATCCCAAAATCGATCAACAATAAAAAACCGTCCACAAAGTCTGACGAGAATTCCCGAAACCAGCCCCTGCAAATATACATTTCAGCAAGACAATCGCCCCGGAGAACTCTGTCGCGCCCTGAACAACAACGAATCGACAAGCTCGATCGATAGGCTCGGAGACGATGATGCAAAAAGCAGCCCCCAGCCATTTATATTTGTTAACGATCGGAGGGTAAAGAAAGAAAAAAAAACTGTAATTATAAACGTCACGTAATTTAACGAACATGTGACACGCGACAAAGTGTTTTTGCTTCAACAGAATTGCGGCAAAATGCGGACCTTCGTACGTGTTCCCAACAATCGTCGAGTTCAATCGTCGAGATGAAAAAAAATAGAGAAAAAAAAATAAAATAAAACATAAAATTGTTATCGCGATTTTTCTCCTCAAAAAAAATGATAAAAAAAATTCTTTTCACTGCGTCATCGATCGGAGATGATGGGGAACGACTCTAGATGAATGGAGATCGGAATGTGCGAGATATGTGACCGTAACCCTCAGTCGAGCAAATCTATTTATAAAATTTTGCGCTCTCTCGCTCCCATCCTCTCGTCTCTCGATTTATTAGTCAGCTACACTTACAAATGAGCCGAGTTATATCGTTGGCTGATGCTCTATTAATAATCAAGGGAGCAGGGATAAAAAAGCGAATATCACACGAAGGAATCCGAAGGAATAGCTTGTTCAATCGTAAAGCGAAATATATGTTTGAAAAAATATATAAAAGTGTCTCGAGTGGTGAAATATACTGACCATTCACGCCCAATGATCTAACAATTTTTTCCGTGCTGCTGACCATCGTAATCTTGTGGAAATTTCTTTTCCTGCTGGCTCTTTTTTTAATGCCGATTATTTACTGATTTTTAGGAAATAAAAATAATTTTTTTTTTTATTGCGATCCACGGACGATCGTTGGAATGTTGCTTCGTTAATTTTCTGCTGAATTTACTTGAACGCTCGATATTTTATTGGGAGCACTGGAAAATCGCCTTTTCGTTAGGAAATTTACGATCGAATTGGAAAATTTGTTTTTCTTTCGAGGAAAAATGATTAATTATTCGGAATTAGGCCAAAACGTCAGTAGCCGTGATTCTTGCACTGTGTCAAGTCGCATTTTCGTGCTGTTATCACGTCGCTTGTGTGCTACACTCGAAAATATATGCAGGAGAGCTAAAATTGCGAAACGCACTAATTGACGCAAGAAATATTAAAATGGAGCAAAATTGTTATTTAATTATTTAATTAAATAATTCAATTAAATTTTATTTATTTTATTATTTATTATTTATTGAATTTTGAAAACCGTGCCAATTGTTCGTGTCGATTAAGTTTTTAGGTCGCAAGAGCGAATATTTTTATTGTCTGGACCAAATATTGAATAATAATTATGAGCTCTACTAAAAAAATAACAGAATTTTGCATTTTAATAAAAATGCAATAATTTATTAATTATTTAATGAATTTAATAATTAATTTCATGCAATAAATTAATGAAAATAAGAAAAAAGAATTTCGTTGCATTTCCCCAAGAAAACTTGAACGTCCTTCAAATTTTTCGGTTTCAATCAATTTTTAGAAATAGTTTAAATTCATTTCGTATTTCTGCGACAATTCGATCGTCCCATTTTCTTGATTATCGCATAAAAAAGTATAAAAATTGAATAACAAAAATTTCATTTAATTCGCGACATTTCGTCGAGTAAGAAAAATTGTTTTCCAACTTTGTCAGAGCATTTTCTTTCCTCTGGCTTTGCTCGATGTCAACAAAACTTTAGTCCAACTGTAACGAATAAGAAAAATGTGGAGACTAATGGAAGCACGCACATCAGGGGGTCGGTTCCGGTGCAGATAGCTTCGAAACGAGTTTCGTGCGAAACGCGATTCCCTCGAGTTTTCATCGTGACACAGAAAGACCGGAAATTTTTTAACGATGTTAAAAAAAATCTTTCGGTTCTCCCGGTTCGTCGTTTTGTTTCTCGAAATAATTTTGATTCTTTCTCTCAACAAGCTCGAATGCCGCGGCAGGGAAAAACCGATTTCTATGTCACAAAGAAAGTGACAAACTTCCTGAACTGCGTTTATTATTCTTTGCGGAAAATTCCATACGCAAACGTTCTATTTTGCTGCAAACTACGCAGCGAAGGACTCGACCTTCCACTGGAGCTGATCAAGCGACACAGTCGCTAATTGGACGATGATAAATAATCGAGAAAAGTGCAATCTATTATGACATACGCGAAAACGGAAGCTCGTCGTCGTGGATTGTGCACGATAGATGCGAATTGTTTACTCATCAGAGCGAAACTGAATGAATAATCAAAATAATGAATAAAAAATGAATTTTTCGTTTTGATTGAGTTTCGCCTGAGCTGAGGAAAAAGTAAATAAAGAAGAAAATACTGCAACGAGCAGCTGCACCAGAGAGAACCGTCGTTACGATAAAAATTGAATGGAATCGATTGGCAAGAAAATCCGTAACTTTGTAGCGAGGCAAAGTAAATAATAATCGAAGAAAAAAGCGCAATCTCGTCGGTGTGGGTTCGGACCGGCATCCATTCTATTTTGAGGAACGTTCCAGTTGATATCGTTGTTATTGCGATGACGTACGAGAGAAGGAAAATGGTATTAATCAGCGAATGAAATCGAAGAGAAATAAAATGATACGGAGGACTGTGAGGCGCACGGAGTTTAATCGGCTATCGCGTCGGTAAGTCTGGCTTAGAGAATAGCGAAGAGAAAAATATAGAGCTTAGCACATGCACAGAGTGCGAAACTCGTTGCATTTTTTCTTGGCTCGAAACAGTGACAGCGATTGTAAAATCCTCGATAAATATTGCACAAACATCGGGAGCGAAAGCCTCGTATGAAAAGTCGATTATTCTGTTTTGCATCTCGGGATCAAGACGTCGAGAGACGCGATTAGTCCGAAGGAATGTTAATACGTTCGATCCGAACGATGGTGAAGTTTGCATCGATCAAATGCAACGAAAACTCATTATTTTTTATACCATCGCATCAAATTTTCATACAGTGTTTTTCGACAATAAGGAGAAAGTCTTTTTCGCCATTCGAAAAGCAAATTTACTAGAAAAATTCCAACGAGTCAATTAATTAACAAAATAATTGATAAAAAATATATTTTTCGTTGCATTCCAACGAATGACATTCAAGTTTGCATCGTTAAATAAATAATAAATAAAATAATGAATAAAAATAAAATAAAATAATAATAAATTAAATAACAATAAATAATAAATAAATAAATAAATGAATAATAAATCATAAATAAATAAATAATAAATAAATAAATAAATGAATAATAAATAATAAATAAATAAATAAATGAATAATAAATAAATAAATAAATGAATAATAAATAAATGAATAATAAATAATAAATAAATAAATAAATGAATAACAAATAAATAAATATATTTTTTAATTATTATTTTGATAATTAATTGACTGGTTGCAATTTTTCTAGTAAATTTATTTTTCGAATGGCGAAAAAGAATTTCTCGTTATTCTCGACAAGCACTGTATGAAAATTTGATGCGATGGTATAAAAAATGATGAGTTTTCGTTGCATTTCATCGATGCAAACTTCGATATAATCGTCGTCATTTAAATCGGCGAAAAAATTACTTTCCTCTCATTTTCTTCATTAGGCGGGAAGTAAAATGAGAAGAAAGCTTCTCCCATGGGGTTGAGAGTGGAGTTAAAGAAAAGGAGACGGAAAGAGATCGCGTCCGGCTTAATTCCTTTAAATTGCGTCAAATTGAGGAGAATAATTTTCTCTATTCTTGTCCGGTCAATTGGTCAGACGAAAGAGCGTCGGCGGACAACACGCAAGGCGAGCTAGTTTAGCTACGCGCGACTCCTCGAGACGTTATCGTGTCTGAGGCGCGACCTCCCCAGTCCCTTATCCCCTCGTTTTTTTTTTCTAAATCGCTCTCTGCCTCGTTCCTTCGAGTTCCTCCCCCTCGCGCGATCACAATTCGAATTTTTCGAATTTTTTTTCAATTTTTTCAAAATTTCATCGCAAATCAAAGTTTTTTTCGCGATTAACGAGAATAATGAATTCTTCAGTTATGCAAAATGCAGAATTCCACGTTTTATCGCAATTTTTTGAATTTTGCAAATCGTTCCATTTTTTTTTAATTTTTTTTTTTTTTTTTCAATTGCTCTTCGTAAATTATGCCACATGTCTAACGTCTGTGTTGGGGAAAAGCATCGATCGGTTCGCAGGGGAGAAAGTAGTCGAAGAGGAAGGTGGAAGGAACACGCAGAGACAGTGAGGCGCCCGACACATCGACGCGCTCATTCTCATCCTCTGCGCCCTCCCTCGTTCTCCTCCTCGACATACAGAGTTTCAACGTTCGTATAGCTTTTCATATTGGCAGCAGCAGCAGCTCGAGTGTCTACTGGTTGTCTGAAATGGAACACACTAATATTTGGCTGTACAGTGTGTTCGGAAGCTCGTCAAAATTTGTCAAAGAGTAACAATTTCCGAGAGACTTTTTGGACGAGGGGGCTTTGATTGAAATTTTCGAAAAATTCGTCATTTTCATCGGATTTTTTGTTTTTTCTTCAATTTTTTTGACAAGAATAAAAAAAAAATTGGCTTTGGCTGAAACTTTTGAAAATTTCGTCATTTTCATCGGATTCTCGTTTGTTTTCGGGAGTAAAATAGAAAAAAAAATTTGCTTTGGTTGAATCTTTCGGAAATTTCGTAATTTTTATCAAATTTTAGTTTTTTTTTATTTATTTTTTCGATTTTCATGAATTTTTGGCTGAAATGGAGAAAATATTTACGAGAAATAATTGCTTTGGTTGAAACTTTTGAAAAATCCGTAATTTTTCGGGGATTTTCGTTTTTTTTTCGATTTTTATGATTTTTTGGCTCGAATGGAAAAAATTTTGACAAGAAATATTTTGCTTCGATCGAAAATTTTGAAAATTCCGTAATTTTCATCGGATTCTCGGTTTTTATTTCAATTTTTATGAATTCAAAATTTTTTTGCCTGGAATTGATAATTTTTTCCGCCCCCCACGCTCGCTCTCGATCGCAGTCGCACCAGGTAGTCGCGACACCCTTTACGTGGAACGTATCAGCGATTCTAGTCGCGTGACCCGAGGCACCGGCTCGCCAGGTCTGCCGGCGACACCGATCGCGACCTCGGGGATTTGTACCTGAACTACTTGCGCGCGTCGGCGACGAATATCGAGGGGGAAAAGCGAAGGGAAGGCCAATTTGTAGCTAAAGGGAGAGTGAAGTAGAGAAAGCTCTATTTTCTGTTTTTTATAGCTTTGCCGCACGAATATACAGATTACACGTGTGTGCTGTGTTCTCAATAAAACGTTGAATCTCAATGTCTGTATATTTATACGAAAACAATCGATTTGCCTGAAGTTTGCAACGTTTTAATGCAAAAAGAAAAATTTAATAGCAAATTTGTTCAATTTTCAAAATCCTATAAATTTTTCGAGGCTTTGTACTTTTCGAGTCGCAAAAACCGATCGATTTCGTAATTTTAATTTTGACAATAGAAAAAAAAAATCATTTTGTTGCATTTCAACGAAAACTCATTATTTTTCGTAGCAGAGCATACAAGAGAGGCAGTGGCTCAGTGGTAACGAGCCCGGCTCCCACACAGCGGGCCCCGGGTTCGATTCCCGCCGCCGACACCAATGGATTTTTCTAAGTGTCCCAAGCTGTACTCTCTGTGGTTCGGAACCCACGTAAAATAGTAGGTCCATCGAGTTAAGTAGTGTGGAATAAAAAGAAAAATTGGGAGATAATAACAAAAATTGTGAGATAACGAGAACTGTGGAAAAAACTCGAACATGTAAAAACCCGAGAAGGGTATGCATGGGAAAAACTCCATTACTACTACTACTACTCGTAGCAGAGCATAAAATTTTCATACCCTTTTTGTCAACGACAATGAGACAGTCCTCTTTGCCATTTAGAAACTAAATTTACTAGAAAAATTGCAACGAGAGCATTAATTAACAAAATGATGAATAAAAATCTGTTTTTTCGTTTTTTTTCAACGATGCAAACTTCAGGATCGTCAGGAAATTGTATTTATTGCAAAAATATCAAATTTTCACTCAGTAACTTATTTAAAAAATCGAATTCCTAAAAAAAAAACTGAATTTACTAGAAAAATTGCAACGAGTGCATTAATTATCAAAATAATTCATAAATAAAATTCTTTTCTTTTTCTCCATCTTCAGTATCGTCGAGAAAATCTATTTATTCCAAAAATATCAAATTTTCACTCAATAACTTGTTTTTAAAAAAAGTGAATTCCCGTAGAAAAAAAAATGCATTTTTTATCGATGCGGAAACGTTTTCCACGTCGAGTGCAATTTTTTTAGCAAATTAAAAAAAAAATACATCAAAAAACTTGCGTTTAAAAAAACAGAAAGTTTTTCGTCGCTTTCCACCGTCTCGAGGTCCCGGGAAACAATGAAAAAACGCGTTCGACGAAGAATTTTGAAAAATGAACATTTTTCATGGAAATTGTATAATTATTTGAATATTTTTCCAACTCGATCGCGTCGCTTCGGCACGACGTGGACAAGAGCGTTTGTGATTCACAGCCGTGCGTCATTTCATATTGAAATTAAAAGCAATGAATAATCGATAGCGCATCGCTTTTGAGTAGGAAAAAATAATAACGTGGTTGTTGGTTATCAGTCATTGGACGATACGGGAAAGAAGGAGAAAAAACTAGACATCCGCGTGAGGCGGGGGGATGGAGTACGTGACTCATTCACCGAGTACGCGAAATGCTCGTCGTTGTGAATCATCTCGATTAAAGTTTGAGCGAGTAAAGCAGCAGCAGCAGCAGCAGGAGCTGCAGAGGAGCGTCGTCGTCGCGCGGATCGATTTTCCGTCGTCTACGTACAAACATCGAACCTCCAGACGCAGCGCAACTGGCTAGACGCTTTTCTCGCAATACCTGCATAATCGCATAGTCCTCTTTTATGCAATGTGCTCATGTTTTTTAAAACAGAATTCAATTGTTCGCTTTTATTTTTGGAAATCATTGAATTTTCGATTGTTTTCGATTTTAAAAAAAGTTTTTTTTAAAATTTAATCAATTGACTCTTTGTTAATGAACGTTTGACATTTCTGCACTGAATATTATTTAGAAATTGGAAATTAAAATGATATTGGAGTTTGCATCGTTGCAATGCAACGAAAAATATTTTTTTTATTCATTATTTTAATAATTAATTGACTCGTTGCAATTTTTCTAGTAAATTTACTTTTCGAATGGCGAAAAAGACTTTCTCCTTATTCTCGACAAACGCTGTATGGAAATTTGGTGCGATGCTATAAAAAATGATGAGATTTCGTTGCATTTCAACATCGTGAATTAAATATCTCGAATTCTAATGATATTGAAGTTTGCATCGTTGCAAGGCAACGAAAAATATATTTTTTATTAATTATTTTGATAATTAATTGACTCGTTGGAATTTTTCTAGTAAATTTACTTTTCGAATGGCGAAAAAGACTTTCTCCTTATTCTCGACAAACGCTGTATGAAAATTTGGTGCGATGCTACAAAAAATCATGAGATTTCGTTGCATTTCAACATCGTGAATTAAATATCTCGAATTCTAATGATATTGAAGTTTGCATCGTTGCAATGCAACGAAAAATATATTTTTTATTAATTTTTTTGATAATTAATTGACTCGTTGGAATTTTTCTAGTAAATTTACTTTTCGAATGGCGAAAAAGACTTTCTCCTTATTCTCGACAAACGCGGTATGAAAATTTGGTGCGATGCTATAAAAAATAATGAGTTTTCGCTGCATTTCAACGATGCAACGACATCGTGAATTCAAAACGTCATAAAATTATTCTTCATAGAAGAGAATTGTTAGTTTTGGTGGCACGAACGTTAATACGAAATTTTTAAAGAATTCTAAATAAAATCGTTCTCCGAAAGTAATGAATCGAGTTTTCTGTTTTTCATCGAGTGCACAATTGGCTGGGGTATGCGATACGTTTGGAATTGCAAGAAGTGATATAGCGATGCTCCTGTGACCCCAGATAGCTCGTTATTACTTTCTCGTGGTCCGCGAATTGCATTGTTGGTATCGAGATAGAAAAATGTCATTGCTCGTGTTTTTCGATATCGTTTAATTTTTCGCAACGTTTTCGAGCCCGCTTCGAAAGCTCGTGGCAAGGAAAAATAATTCGCAAAGTTTGGAGTCGAATTTGTCGAGAAAATTGAAAAATTTATGGATCGATCGATTTTTCCATGAAAAACTAGATTTTCAGCCTCGAACCGAGACGTTTGCACATTTATTTCCACGACTTTTGAATCGCCCTGTACGAATGCCCGACGCCAGTTGCGACCGGTGGAGGGGGAGGAAATGAAAGAAGAAAAAAAAACATAACGAGGTACTACGAGCTTGCTGTGTGTGTGTGCGTGGAAATGTCCGTGTGACAGAGAGAACGAGAGAGAGAGAGAGAGAAAGCGAATCAGCGTGCAGAGAGCAGCTGTGTGAGTCCCCCGATAGATTACCATTGTTTTTTTGTGACTCAGATGCTCGCTCCTCGTAGGAATGTCGAGGGAAAAGAGGCTATCTCAGGATATCATCCGTCTACTCACTTGGTTTATTTTTTGCAACAAATATCGTTCACTTGCACTCGTGCATTTGGGCTGCATAAAAAAAAGTGGAAAAAATGATGCAATTACTTTTCCCGTCGAATAAAAACTCATCCACGTTTTTGGTGCTAATGGAACTGACGTTCGCGACGTCGGGGTCCAAAGAAAAATCGTTTTTTCTTCAATTTTGAAAACCGTGACAATTTTCGTCCCGATTTTCGGTTTGGATTGTTTAAAAAAATCGTTTTGTTGTCTCGACTGAATATTTTATAAGAATCTTGGGCTCTGCTCAAGAAAAATGAGAATTTATGAATTTCTGAATAACAGAAAATCAGAATTTTAAGAGAAAAACGCGAAAAATTGTCGTCACTGACGTTCGCGACGTCGGGGTCCAAAGAAAAATCATTTTTCTATTCATTTTTCTTCAATTTTCAAAACCGTGACAATTTTCGTCCCGATTTTCGATTTGGATTGTTAAAAAAATCGTTTTATTGTCCTGAGTAAATATTTTATAAGAATCTTGAGCTCTGCTCAAGGAAAAAGAGAATTTATGAATTTCTGAATAACAGAAAATCAGAATTTTAAGAAAAAAACGCGAAAAATTGTCGTCACTGACGTTCGCGACGTCGGGGTCCAAAGAAAAATCATTTTTCTATTCATTTTTCTTCAATTTTCAAAACCGTGACAATTTTCGTCCCGATTTTCGGTTTGGATCTTTAAAAAAATCGTTTTGTTGTCTTGACTGAATATTTTATAAGAATTTTGGGCTCTGCTCAAGAAAAATCACAATTTCGTTGCATTCCAACGATGCAAACTTCACCTTTTTATTTCTTTCCGTTCTGTCAAGACGTAAAAAAGAAAAACGAGTCCAAACGTTTGGATACTTTATTCCTATTTATTTATTGTTTCAACTTTCTTGCTGTTTGAAAAATTAACATGCATATGGTTCGTGCCATGTATAAAGAGTGCTTATGGGTTCGGTTTGTGTGTTTCCATGCGTTGGAGTTTCTCGCACCAGATGCCAGTTTCTACAGCTGGCTCTCTCTCTCTCTCTATCTCTCTCTCTTTCTCTGTTTGGCTCCCTGGATAGTGAACACTTGGTACACGATCCGAAATTGTCGTGGCAGAGAAACCGGGAACGAAAAATCTGTCGTCGAGGTTCCCTGAAAGGGTCGAAGAGTGGGAGGGAGTAAATAGAATAAAAATGGACTGTAACGAAAGAGCGAGACAGGAGGTTGGTGACCTTGTCTGGAAGCTGTTCACACGCGTTACTCACGTCACGATTAATTTAATTAAAATTTATACTTTCCAAAAACCCGACAAATTAATGAATGTCGAATTATTTTATTTTTTATTTTTTTCGAAATAGTTTTTATTCATTTTTTGTTTAGATTCATTCTCTATTTTGGTGGAAATCGTTTTTTTGTTAGGGATTCGGTTTTTCGAGCCTGGAGCGATAATTTTACGAATTTTAAAATTTTGAATTTTGATTTTAATGTCAATTGAAATTTGAATTTTTTTTTCAATTTTTGTTTCAATTTTAATTTCAATTTTAATTTCAATTTCAATTTCAATTTTAATTTCAATTTTAATTTCAATTTTAATTTCAATTTATTTCTAATTTAATGAATTATTTTGTTATTATTATTTGTAATAATTATTATTCTGTTTTTCGATAAAATTGAATTTTAATTTGATTGAATAAAATATTTAAAAACATCGAGTTTTACGAATTTTTCGAAAAAAGATTCAGTTTCGAAAAAGCAAAGACAAAGCTGCGAGACGTAATGAAAAAAAAAACGAAAAATTCATTGAGCAGCGAATGAAAAGAGAAAAACTTGGAAACTCTACCGACGAGTCAATTTTCCGGACCGAGAATTTTCCTCGGTATTTTATAGTTTATGGCAATATCGCTTTCCGGTGTTGTCCACGTGCTGCGTGTGTCGAGTGACACAGGCCACGAGGGACTCTCTCAACAGAAGAGTGAGACTGAACGGGCTGCCATAAATATATACACGGAAAGGGCGTAGACACACAAGAGTGCTCGGTGCGAGGGTTGAAAAGAAAAGTTTAGGAAATGCCTCATCGCCCGCAGCAGCAACTTTCAACCACATGCACTTTGTCTCTTCCGAACTCTTTTAGTCCTTAACCTCAGACGTCGCAATTGGACAAACTAATATTTTCATCAACCGCAAAAAAAAAAAATCGTAATTATTGCGAAAAAACAGAAAAAAAACTCAAAATTTTTTTTTCCTGCGTTGGAACGCAACGAAAATCTTTATTCTCTTTGGCTCGGCTAATTATTTCGATGCAGAATGAAATTTCGATGCCAAAACGATCGATTTTTGCGACCCGACCAAAAAAATCGGTTCGAAAAATTGGACGATTTTGAAAATTGAAAAAATCGTCAATGGAATTTCGTTGCATTCCAAAAAAACGATTTTCCACAAAATTCTTTGTATCTTTTTGGCAAAACTCATTATTTTGATGCAAAATGAAAAAATCAGCTGGAAAAATTCGATGATTTAGAAAATTGAACAAATTATCGATAAAAATTAATATTTTCGATTCTCCAGCCTCAGGCAGTTGATTGATGCTGTGGAATAATTTAATAACGAGCTCGTAATGCCTCGTGTGCATCGACGAGCACAATAGCTGGCCCGCATAATAGAGAGTCCCGCGTATAAAACGGTATCAGAGAAGGAAAAATCTGTCTCTTGGCTTCTCACTCGCTTTTCGTTCGAGTCTATTGACGCGCGCTCGAGCGCGAATGAAAGTGACGAAGCGTGAATGTCAAACACTCTGATTACACATTCGCAAATAATAACATGACACTACGAACCCTGGAGATAAAACGTGGCTGTAAAAAAAAATGCCAAGCAAACGAGAATTGTCAAAAAAAAGAAAATCGAATTTAAAAAAAATGAAAAAAAATTTTCTTATAAATTCGTCGACGAAAAATGCTGCAACTTTTTATTTATTCAGAAAAATTCGAATAAACGTTTGAGACTTTTACGGAAATATTTCCAGCGATTATGAGAAAAAAAAATACAATTTTTTAAAAATCGTGCGATAGGGAAATGGAAGTTTTTTGTTTTTTTTTGTTTCAGTGAATCGTGGAAAGTGCGTGGGCGATGGACGTTGGGGAGTTTCCTATGCAATGATACGGGGCTTGTCCGCCCTCTGTTATTCACTGCTGCTGAGGAATAAGGGGACGAATGTTGCATAAGGGTGCACTATCGAAGGGTCACATTGGCCTAGGCCAGGGTTGTCCAATTCTCGGAAAACGAGCAACCGATTTACGAGGAAATTGCGATAATAATAAATTATGCGTTTGAAATAATTTCGCAGCCGATTCATCTGTTTTTTTTTTTTCTGTCGTCAATCGCGTCATGGATTCTCGAACCCTTGGAGCTTCCTACTGAAGTTTGCATCGTGGAAAAGAGCGGAAAATATTTTTTTTATTCATTTATTCGATAATTAATTCGCGGATTTCAATTTTTGTGGAAAATTCAGTTTTCGAATGGCAAAGAAGACTGTCCCATTATTTACGACGTTAATCCAAAGGACGTTGAATACGAATGACGTTCTCGCCTCAGTGCTCGGTAGCTGATTTTTTTTCGAGCCCGTATCCTTAATGTTTACCTTCAAATATTTGCCTGTTTACCGAGCAACGATAGCGCGAGCATAAAAGTGTATTGCCGGAAGGCTGCGAATGCGCGCGTACCCGAAAATGTTACGCATGAGATTTACGCATGTATTCCAATCTCTATGGGGGTTGCGCGCAGCCATACTGCGAACGAGAGAGTAAGCGAGAGCGAGAGAGAGAGAGAGAGAGGAAAAGAGACGGTAAGCTGTCGCTGTCGGCAGCAGGAGAGCACGGGTGTGGTCCGATCAATACAACCACCATGACCACCACCATGAGCGAGTATAAACTCGATCTCTCCAGCTTGTTCCATTTCGTTGCAACGATATTGCACCGATCTTTGAAAAAATGCATCAAATTATTTCCTGACGTGACGAAATTTCGAAAAACGATCATCCTGAAAGTTCGCGTCGTGGAAAACAGCGGAAAATTACTTTTCGTTGCATTCCAACGATACAAACTTGAAAATCGTTTAAAAATTACTTTTCGATGCATTCCAACGATGCAAACTTGAAAATCGTTAAAAAATTTACTTTTCGTTGCATTCCAACGATGCAAACTTGAAAATCGTTAAAAAATTTAGTTTTCGTTGCATTCCAACGATGCAAACTTGAAAATCGTTTGAAAAATTACTTTTCGTTGCATTCCAACGATGCAAAAACTTGAAAATCGTTTGAAAAATTACTTTTCGTTGCATTCCAACGATGCAAACTTGAAAATCGTCAAAAAATTACTTTTCGTTGCATTCCAACGATACAAACTTGAAAATCGTTAAAAAAATTACTTTTCGTTGCATTCCAACGATGCAAACTTGAAAATCGTTTGAAAAATTACTTTTCGTTGCATTCCAACGATGCAAACTTGAAAATCGTTAAAAAATTTACTTTTCGTTGCATTCCAACGATGCGAACTTGAAAATCGTTAAAAAATTTAGTTTTCGTTGCATTCCAACGATGCAAACTTGAAAATCGTTAAAAAAATTAATTTTCGCTGAATTCCAACGATGCAAACTCGAAAATCGTGAAATTTTCATTAAAATCGTAAAATCGAAAAAATTTCCTCGAAGCACGAAAAAAAAATAAACGAAAAAATTAATAAAAGGATGAAAATAACGCAGATACAAAAATCTAATCCAAGAGAGGGAGAAAGTATCGAGAGAGCGATTGGACCGAGGGAGGGGCGAGGCCGGATGAAGTCTCGAGAGTTCGGCGTGACCGAGAGAGCGAAGAATGTTTCAACAGTTCATTCATAGGTGCACGTGCACTTGGTCCATCGAAAGAGAGCTCTCGAAGGTTCTCGAGGTTGTGACCGTAGCCAAACAAACTTGAAAACGACGATAAAACGAAAATCCCCTAAAAAATCCAATTATTTATAATTTTTCCAAAAAAAAAAAACAAACATTCCGAGTAGAAAATCCTGGCGTTGAAAAAATTCCCACAAACTTCCGAAAACCACGCGATTTTTTGAAACTATAAAAAAAATACTTGAAATTAAATAATTCGTCTGGAACGATCGTCGACGAGACAACGCGAAACTAGAATAATTGCAGCCCATTGTTCTTTGTCTTTCCCCGACTGCCCTGACCTCGACAAAAGGAGAAAAAACTGTATCGTCGCCTGTCAGCGAGCCCGATATCGAAACGAACGAGAGCTCGTGGCAAAAATCTTGGAAAACAATAAAAAAAAAAAAGAAAAGAAAATCGTAAAAATCGTTTTTTCCTAAAAAAAAAGTTTAATTTTCGTTTAAAATTAATTTTCCAAAATTTATTCCAATTAACACGATATTGCCTTCTCGTCCGATCGATCGATTAAAAAAATATATATATAATTTAGTCGATTTGCATGAAGCTGAACCTCGCAGCGTTGGAACGAACCGAAAAATTCATTTTTTATTAATTATTTAAATAATAAAAATAATTTTTTAATAATTATTTCAACTTTTTCCATCATTTTCACAAAAATTCGATTTTCGAATGAAAAAAAAGTGTGTCCCACAATTTTCGACGATGGGAACTCCCAAAATTCGTAAAAAATGCGAATATTTCAAAATCTTGTCTACAAGCTCGTGAAAACTCGATCGAAAAATGTTTTTTTGTCCCCACAGCACAAAGGAGAAAAAAACTCGTAGAAAGAGCAACGGATTTAGGGGAAAAAATGGTTTGTCTCGAATTTCCACAGGGTGTTGTTGGTCGAAACGAAAATGGTCGGTTCTCGAGTAGATATTAGGCCGACGAGCTAGCTAGATAGGGGCGAGAGTGCTTTCGCCTTTCTTACACGGCCTTCGCGCTCTGTTTACGAATTCCAACGACGATACTGGCAAACGTGGGATAAACACGAGGGCACAGTTGTTTCCGCTTTGGTCGTAGAGAGCGTCGCGAGAGAGAGAGAGAGAGAATAGAAAAGAGTCGAGTAACGCGCGATGGACGAGTGCACGTGGACGACGAGGCGACGACTTAATCCACGAGGCTCTGGCCAGCACGAAAAGAATTCATCACAAGAGAGGCAAAGGAGGCGCGCGGAATGTCCGTGAGGGAATAATACGAAAGACGAATTATCCGCATTTTGAACGAGAGCCTGACGATCGACGTTTCGGGGCCTAAAGTTTCGAGAATCGTGCGAGAGAAAAGGCCCGCAGCAGCCTCTCCATTTTCTCATAAATCCGATCACAAACTTTTATGAATAGTGAGTCACGCGTGAGAAAGAATCTTTGTGTGTACGACCATCATTACGGAGAGAATCGTTTCTTTTTCCCTCGCGCGAGATTCGACATTGAAACTCGTCCGCATGGCGAGAGTTTTGGAAGTCTGCCAAATTATTTCGACTGGAAACTAAGTTCGTCGAGTTTCAAGGCCGCGTGAGGCAGAGCGTTTGTTTTTATTTGGATATTCGATACTTTTGGAAAGAGACATTTTCGCTTTTATTAATTTCGATACAACGAGCAATTTTCGTTTTTTTTTTCGTCAGCAAAAACGGTAACATGAAAAACTATGGTCGCGGCATTTTTTATTTTAGGACGGAAAAAAAACATGGGTCTGAGAGACCCGGGACGTTGTTACGACCGCAGAATTCATAATTTTCGAAATTTTAATCCAACGAGCAATTTTTTTTATTTTTTCCTCATCAAAAACGTGTGTATCATGAAAAAGCAAGAAAAACATGGGTCTGAGAGACCCACGATGTCGTTACGACCGCAGAATTCATAATTTTCGAAATTTTAATCAAACGAACAATTTTTATTTATTTTTTCCTCGTCAAAAACGCGTGTATCATGAAAAAGCAAAAAAACATGGGTCTGAGAGACCCACGATGTCGTTACGACCGCAGAATTCATAATTTTCGAAATTTTAATCAAACGAACAATTTTTGTTTATTTTTTCCTCGTCAAAAACGTGTGTAACATGAAAAGGCGAAAAAAACATGGGTCTGAGAGACCCACGATATCGTTACGACCGAAAAATTCATAATTTTCGAAATTTTAATCAAACGAGCAATTTTTTTTATTTTTTCCTCATCAAAAACGTGTGTAACATGGAAAAGCAAAAAAAACATGGGTCTGAGAGACCCACGATGTCGTTACGACCGCAGAATTCATAATTTTCGAAATTTTAATCAAACGAACAATTTTTGTTTATTTTTTCCTCATCAAAAACGTGTGTAGAACGAAAAATTATCACGCACCACGTTTTTCTTTAATTTTAGAACAATGAATGGGTCTGAGAGACCCACGAAGTCGTTACAACCCCAAAATTCATAACTCTAAATCCCAATCACCGAAAATTTCGAATTTTCTATATTTACATGCAAAAGGATCAGCCACAAGTTTAAAAAACAAAAAACGTCAAAAATCTACGAAACATAAACGAATTTCTGATTCCAGGCCACCGAGCGAATTATTCTGGAATAACAAACGTCAAGAAACAAGAAAGAACAGGGAAAAGGAAAAATGGACGTCGAAATATCGACGAGGAAATAAATGCTCGAGGAAAAACAAAGCCAACAGTGCAAGAGCAGCGAGAATCGGTGTTCGTTCGTTCCAGGGAAACGTCCCGAGAAATCTGTCTATTGTGTTTTTTTTTTTTATCTCAGGCAAGGCTGCCAGAGAAAAAAAATGACAACACGTGAAACAACAAAAATCTCGTCGGGGAAATGGCCGAACGAGGGACTAAATTTCAGCTTCAAAACAAAGACACTCAACCTTCGGTGCCATTGACACTGAGATAATAATAATAATCATCGGCAACGATAACAATAATGGGAAGCAAACGAGATGGAAAAGAAAACATAATTCGCGAGAAAGCAACGTTCTGCTGCTCGTGTACACAGAGCAGCTGCTCGTCTTACAGTTTCGACTCAATCCTCCCAAGTATTTTCTCTGTACGTGTGAGAAGAAAGGCAAGTTTCAATTGCTCACTCATAAAAACAGAATTATTAGCTTTTTCTACTGAATTAACTTGGCGAAAAACAACACGAGGAAATACTCGATTCGAACGATACCGAACTTTGTTGGAAAATTACGAAAATTTATTTTTTCATCATTATTTTTACAATTACTGCACTTTCTCTCTTTTTTTTTTAGTGAATTTTCTTTTCGAATTGCAAAAAAGCCTGCTGCACCATTTTTGACGAATAGTGGATGAAAATTTTGCTCTGGGCTTGAAATACATCGAGCTTTCGTTGCATTCCAACGATGCAAACTTCAACATCGTCGATTCAATTACTTCGAGTGCGAAAATGAAATGTGAGAAAAAAAAAGGCACGATCGTCTCGAAAAATCGTTTCTGTGATAATTTTACGAGACCCCACGATTCCTCTCGTTTAATCTGCTCCAACTTCCGGCTTTTTGTACAGCGAGCTGGAGGAAGAATTGATGGAGCGTAAAACGAGGATTTGCGCGTTAAAAATGAAAAATCTTGGATTTTTTTCCTTATCGCCATAAAATCGACGATAAAACGAAAAAATGTCATTTTCTTTGGAAGTTTTTCGTGTTTTTCGTCCAACAGTTTCGCGCACTCGACAGCCTCGCTCGTCGTAATCGTCGTGAGGATTTCTCGGCCGGATATTACTGTATCGTGCGTCGTACGCTTGGCGCAAAGTAATTGCGCCAACGAGACGTTATCACTTTCGCTTTTTGCGTCTCCGTTTTGCCAGGCCCCGGCGTTTATAAAAGAAAACACGCGAGGATTCCAGTTTTTTGCGCTTTTCGTTATTTCCAACGACGTTCGAGGCAACCGACGAGTTTGGAAAGTCGAGAGGCGAGTTTTTCAAATTGGTGGAAAATTCATTTCGATTGGATCAACGAAAATCGGGGCCTTAAGGGATTTGAACGATCTTTCGTAACAAAATCGATTTTTAACGATTTTCGGCGCAAAAAAGTGACAATTTTTGGAAAAATCATCGTTTCCACGTTCGGGCTTGCGATTTTTTCAATTTTTCGAACATTCCTCGGAATTTTGCGACTTGGTCGACCGAAAAACGTTCAGAATTGAAAATCTGATTGATTTATTAATTTTTGTCGCAAAAAAGTGACAATTATCGGAAAAATCATCGTTTCCACGTTCGGGCTCGCAATTTTTTAAATTTTTCGAACTTTCCTCGGAATTTTGGGACTTGGTCGACCGAAAAATGTTCAGAATCGAAAATCCGATTAATTTATTAATTTTAGGCGAAAATAACGGTCTGCGAAGTTTTCGCCGATTAAAGGGAGACGTGGCTCGAGCCATTTTGATGTTTTGTCTAAAAAAAAATCATTGCCCCGTAGTATTTCGATGGAATTTCGAAAAAAAATGTCAAAAAATCGAGTTTTTGATTCTCTGTCATAAAAAAATTACTCAAAAAAGAAATAAATTTATTTTCAACCAATTTGGAACCACACTCACGACGAGATTTTAAAAAAACGGCAAAAAAATCAACGAATCGTTGGGAGATGAAAAAAAAGGTTGGATTTTGTTTCAACAGGTATAAAGAGATCGCGCGGGTTCGTTGGAAAGTTCTGAACGTCGTCTGGTTCGAAGCGTGTATGAGGAAGAAGACTCATGTGTGTATGGACAAGGGATTGGGGAAGGATGCTCTCGCAGCCGCACCTCGGCTCGGCCGCCAGGGCCAATATAAAGTTGCACGCAGTTTTTCGTGCCTCCTCGTCTTTCTGCCTGGCGATCGCGGCCGCCGATGCTACTACTCCATATTACTGTATTTTTTAAAATGCGTGTGTAAATGTGTGAAAAGGACCATGTCGAAGTTTGGATCGTTGGAATCCAACGAAATTCTGTTTTTTCTTTAGCAGAGCGAAAAATTCTTCTTAAATATTCAGTCAGGACGATAAATCGATTTTTTTTGACGATCCAAACCGAAAATCGGGACGAAAATTGTCACGGTTTTGAAAATTGATGAAAAATTAATAGAAAATGGATTTTTCGTCGGACCCCGACGTTGCGAACGTCAGTGACGACAATTTTTGTGTTTTTTTCATAAAATTCTGATTTTCTGTTATTTAGAAATTCCGAAATTCTGTTTTTTCTTTAGCAGAGCGAAAGATTCTTATTAAATATTCAGTCAGGACGATAAATCGATTTTTTTTGACGATCCAAACCGAAAATCGGGACGAAAATTGTCACGGTTTTGAAAATTGAAGAAAAATTAATAGAAAATCGATTTTTCGTCGGAGCCGAAAGTTGCGAACGTCATTGCCATGTGAAAAGGACGTTTCTCGTCAACGACGTTTCGAGACTTATTCGAATCCTCGTTAGACGATGGTTGGGCAAAAAAAAAGGCCTGACAGACGGAGACGAAACGAGGGTTTTGTGCATCGTGAGATTCGTGGGTGAAGCGCGATTCGTGGTCGCGTCGTCAAACGACGCGACGAGAGCGCGTTCGATCGAGACCATCGCACGTCCATTTTTCCTCGTTAAATTATTTCTCAACATAAAATTCACTCAAAAACCTAAAAATCGCGACAAAGTCGATAAACACGCGAAATTTTGTTACTTCATCGTCGGCCTCAATGTCGATCGAGTTTGTAATCGAAAGCGCGAAATTTCCGTTACATTGTACGCGCTCCACGCGAATTCTCCGAAATGCCGAAGATTTCTCGGAAGATTTTTTCCTTTGTCTTCGATGTTTCGAGAATTTTTCGGCATCGTCGATACTCGTTATTCGAGCAAATGGATTTCAAGGTCAAACTTCGCGGAACAAAGACGTTGGGACGTAGAAAAAGATCGAACACGTGATTCGTGAAAAAAAATGAAAATGCGAAACCGGTTTTTGTTCGAATTTGCAGACGAAGGAACAATAACGTGCATTATTTTTGGGGAAAACGATATTTAATGATTTTTGGAAAGATTTACTCACCATGCCTTGACCCGGATGAGAACTTCACCCTCGGCGAGCTGTGGCTCAGGCTTTCGCAACGCTTTGACACTCTTGAGTCCCCCGAAACCGTTAAGTACGATGGCACGCATGTCCTTGACTTCCGGTGTCTTATCGTCGCCGTTTTCCTTGGGCTTTTCCGTGTCACCGTTCTCTTCGACCTTTTTTTCTTTTTCATCGACGATCGATTTGTCTTTTATCAGTTCTTTCGTGCTTTCGTTGTCGTCGCCGTTCTTCGGGGGAGTTCCGGCATCTTGAGGCGTCTTTTCGCCCTCGACGACGGGACTCGTTTCGTTCTTTTCTTCGGCCATGATAATAATTCGCTCGAAAATTTATTAAAAACGAGGATTTCGTTGATTAAAAATCCGGAGAAAAAGTTTCGCGAATCCTTTGTCCGGGGGATCGAGTTTTTTCAAAGTTTGTCAAGTTTTGCGGAAAAATGTCGTTTACACTTTCGATCTCGCTGCCGGAGTTCGAAATTTGTCAAATTTGAGAAATTTCAATCGAATTTACGAAAAACAGGCTCGTTGCTGGTTTTTTTTGTTTTCTCGCTATACTACGCCGAGTTACTTGCTTTTTCGCGCCCTCGATTAATCCCTAAGAATTCGGACGAAGCCTCCGAAAATTTCTCACGATTTACGGCAATTTTTGAGTTTTATTTTATTTTTATTTTTTTTGCGCGTTCCTTCGAGCTCCTGTCGCGGGGTTCTCGCGTCTCTGTCTCGTGCAACTTGCTTCGTAGGATATTTCGTAGCGACTGGTAGCAATGCACGATTCAGCCTGGCGCTCTTGTGTCGCGTTTATCGGGAGCGAGAGTGGGAACGAGATCGAGTAGCGAGCGCGCGAGGATGATCAAGAGAGCGCGAAAGAAGGCGCATGCGCGATAGATAGCGTAGGATGTGCGTGCGAGGAGGGGGGAGGGAGGGCGAGCCAACGGAGCCTGCCGAACGCGCCCGAAAACTTCTCCCACTCCCGAGACACGCGGCGATGCTTTGTCACACCCGAGACCTCGATCGCGCGAGCTTCTTATTGAAAGGAAAATCTGTACGAAGCTCGAGGAAGAGGATTCGCGAGGAAATGGCATCGGGAGTTGAGGACTTTTGCTAATTTTTCTTCGCCCGTTGCGTCAGACCTCGAACGCACGGATTATCCCGTCGTTTCAACGTTTTTTGTGTGTGTTTTTTTTTATTTATTTTTTTGGAGCCGAACGAGTCTCGCCCGAGGCAGCACTCGGCTGCTCCGTTGTCGATCCTTTGTCCTTCTCGGCCTCGTTTCGTCCTCTCTCTCTTTATCTCAATCGCGCGGTCCCTCGCGCAGTTTCGCCTGCAAATTCCTAACCGGACCGCCTCGCGATCCTCCAACGAACGTGCCAAAAGATCGCGCTGCACACTTAGTTTTCGGGGGAGCAGAAAAATATTCATAAGCTTCGACACCCACCCCCTCTTTCGCGCTTTTCACGACACGGGGCGCTCTCTAAATTCTCGACGTTTTATCGAGCTTCACGTTGACAGAAATTTCGGTCAAACTCGAAAAAGCTTTCCAAACACGAGCAGGCGATTCACGTTCCTCGAGAAGCCTGTAGATTTCTAGGAAATTACGAAAATCTCTCGAACTCGTCGCGGAATTGCTTTTTTCTCAAAAGTTTACGAAAATCATAGAAAAAAATTGAGAAATCTCCAAGAAATACGCGAATGGGAAGAGAATTTGTTAAAAATGTAAAAAATCTCCAAGAAATACGCGAATGGGAAGAGAATTTGTTAAAAATGTAAAATCTCATGGAACTCGTGACGATTTTGACGAAAAAGTGAAACGCTCGTTATCGCACCGCGGTCATTAGCTCATTGTGGGATATTTGTATTTTAATTCGCAATCATTTCGCACGCCGCCAAGGGCGTTGGACGAGGAGGACGTGAAAACGCCGGTTCTCCCGCCGCCGGCCGGCCGGCTGCTCTCGGCTTTATCGCAGCACGTTGCTGTTGCGCGGCGCGCCTGTAGCGGACACACCCGAAACGAGCGAGCCTCGCTTCACGCTTGACGACGACAGCGACAGCAACGGCGACGACCACGACCACGCCGCGGTTTGCGACGTTGCCGGTCGTTGCTTAGCAACCACTCCCCTCTAGCTACCACGAAATTTCGTTCCGTAGTGTGTGTGTGCGCCCTGCCACGCCTCTCTTTATCCCCCCACGCTCCTCCATTTTATTTAGACCTTGCCGCCGCGAGCTCTCTCCCGCCGCTTCGTAATCCTCTTCCTCCCGATTCTCTTTTCCTGTCACTTTCGTCACCCCTCGTCGGACCAACACTTTCCTCCTTTTTTTTATTCTCTCAATATCATTTTTCCGTCTTTGCGTCATGTACTCAGTAATCAGGAGTTTCGTAGTTGGGGGTGGGGCTGACGAGGACTTCGAGGATTCTCGGAGACTTTACGAGCATTAAAAAAAAATGAGGGTAGTTGCTGGAGTTGTAAAAAAAACGTTTTTAAATGATTTTTCCAAAAAAAACAAGATTTGCCGTAGAATTCGTATTTTTCTAGCAATTCCGACAGAATCGAGCTACGCGCAGGGTTTACGACTCGAATATTAATCGGTGAAGCAAATTCGAGCCGCGTTCACACTGCACGCCGCTGTCCCTTTCTCTCGCGGTTGATGTAGCGTGCGGCGTGGGTTTTTTTACCGACCGAGCACACGCACGCGACTCATCGATAGCTCGTTACAAAGTTCGGAAAAATCGATTTACATAAATAAACTAAATGCATTTTTTTTTCTTACGATTTTTGGATATTTCGCGGAAACGGCGCATCGAACTTCGCGACGTTAAACATGGCGCGGAAATCATTATCGCTAACCAATTATAATTGAAAAGCTAGAAAATTCGTTGTTTCGAAAATCCTCGTGCGCGAGACTCGCTTCCGGGGATATAGACCAAGCGCTGCGGTCACGTCTGATGCTCGTGTGTGTGAAATTGGGGAAAGAAAACGCGTTGTCAGAAAATCGTCGAGTGCACACTCCCCCACCAAATTCTAAGGACATCTTGGGTCAATTTGACCCAGAGACGTGGAATATTTTCGAAAAACTTATTTCTTGTTGTCTCTCGAGTCTGTTTTTTTACAATTTTGAAAAACGTGACAAATTTCGAACCGATTTTGTCTAAGGATTCCAAAAAATCGATCGTTTTTTTTGCCCTGACGAAATATCGTCACGAACTTGACCAAAAATCGTAAAAATTTAATCAACGTTTTTTGTCAAGTCGCTGGCACAGCCCTGACCCCTCCGCAAGTTTGTTTGTGTCGTTGTCGATTTTCTGCAGCACTCGAATCTCTACGATCTGGACTGCCCGGCACCCCTTGGCACGCCGGAAATCGTTGCGTCTGAACTTCAATCGACGCAACGGGATTCTCGTATGAAATTTTTTTTTCCGACTCTCCTCCATACGCGCGAGTGCCAGAACGTCATTGACGCTAATATCCACACGTTGCGGAGCTGGCACGTGGAACGAGATGCATGACACACAGGCGCAGTCAACGGATTACGACTATTACGAGCTCAATCCCGAATCCACGTCAAAAATGAGGAACAGGGAATAAAAAGGCATTTTTTACGAGTCTCTGTATTTGGGATCGCGGGCTGACTTCCGGTCACCGGAAGCTGCACGCAAAAGACTCGCAGTCTCTCGAAAATCATGGAAATCTTTTCATAATCACGTTCGATTGGTCGCTCTCGTTGCGACGACGATTTTTTGTCCAGTAAAAAAAAAACAAATGAATATTTTTTGATAATTTTCAAATTTTCGTTATTTTGGCAGGAAATTTCGTTTCTAATGGAATTTTCAACAAAATTTACGATTCGAACGACTAAACTTTGCTTCCGAAAAGATTTTCTAGAATATTTCCTGCTGCGATGACACGATTTTTGAGGTTATGAAAAAAAAACGTTTAGGCGAACGTATCGAACGAAATATCGATCTTTTTCAACGAAATTTGATTTTCAGAGGAAAAATTCTTCAAACGCTTCACTTTTGCCATCAATCACGTGCCTCTCGAACGTGAGAGATTGAAAATAACATGGCGAATGAATTATATCGAAAGTTTAATGTATATATGTCGACGCGCGTATGCGTATATATGCAAAAGGACAAATTCGCGAAACAATTGTTCTATCATACGGTATGGGCATGAGAATCACGACAGAGCGTCGCAGTCTGTATAAATATAGATACGCACGTATCGGTATGTATACAACACATGTAAATGCGACTCTCTGATGCCCAATGAGGATGTGCTGATTGGAATGAATGACGCCTATTGTCGGGTTCACCGGACAGTAGAAAGCATCAGACCGATTTTTACACGTATTCAGTTGGCACAAAAACGAATATTTCTTTCTCTTTGTCTCTGATCGACTTGATTTTTCGTCAACGCACAATATCGTGCGGAAGTAAATTGCGAATAATTGTTAAAAAAAAATCACAGAGTTCCGGAATTGCGGAATTTTCACAAAATGGCTAATCCCACGTCGTGGCAATTGGTTACGTCCCGAAAATGTCCAACTTTTTATTATTTTTTAACATTTTTTTCAACTTGTCAATTCACGGGCTTTCCTCGGGATGGAATGTTCACGAAGTATTGCATTTTTTTCGGTCATTTTCGTGGTCGCGGAAAAATCGCCAGGGGTGTGCGTCCGGCTGTAAAGTCCAGATAGAAAAATTCGCCACAGAATCGTAATGACAGAGTTTCGTAACGACGCGGCTTTTTTGTACGGATTCTGATTGCAGAATATTCTCGTTATTTTAATAATCGCATCAATGGTCTGCCCGCGAATACAAAAAAACGAATGCCACTTTTTAATGCAGCAGAAAAAACGTGCTTTTTATGTTTTATTATTTAGAGAATGTTTTTTTCATTTCTCGCGAGCATCAGTTGTATCGCCGCGTGTGGGCCACAGCCCGACACCGTCACGCCGCCAAGCGGCAGTATTGCGAGGCTCAACAGCGAAAAGGAACAGCTGATTTATCAGCACAAACGTTCCACGATACACGTTGTTCTCGCATCAATGGCACGAATCAAAACAAAGGCAACGAGACAAAACGCGATTATGTATCGCGTGAGTTTAAAGCGAATCAAATAAATGTGGAAAAATACGCATAACTCGTCTTGCAGTTTTTCGAGTTTCAAAGAGGATCGCGTGTGAAAATGTCGAAACGCAAGTGCGTGCGGCAAGCTGTGATCGAGATTTCGGATTCCGAGAGCGACGAGCATGAGGCAAATTGTTTTACCGTCGAAAGCGACGACGACGACGAAGTAGTCGCGAAAATTGTCGAACTTTCGGACACGAGCGACGACTTAACCTCAAAATCGGAAAAAGGCAAAAGTTGTCAATCTGCGGGAGTAAAAAAATCAGTAGAAAATGTTTCGTCAACTAGAAACAAAAAGCGTAAAGTCGCGGACAACGAAAAAGCAGTGGGCCCGGCAAAAAAAGTTGCCAAGTTGGAAAAAACAAAGTCCATCGATGTCGCGCGGCACGACAATGATGTCGCGTGCGTCGAATGGACGGACGTTGAGTATATTCAAGAAAAACACGATCTCAACAAGTTTGTAGCTGAAAATGTGATAAAACTTTTTCAGGAAGACAACACTGTGCCTTTCATAGCGAGATACAGAAAAAACATGACCAACGGGATGGACGCGGAGGAGCTGAGAAGCGTGAAAAACAGTTGGGAGAGGGCAAAGCTGATAAAGCAAAAGGCCAACGCTCTGATCAGGGAAGTGGACAAACAGGGCAAGTGGAGCGCCGAGTTGCACGCCTTGGTCCACGGAACAAAGTCGCTCAACGATTTGGAGCATTTGCAGTCGCTCTTCAAAGTCGTCAAGTCGACTCTGGCGGAAAGAGCGCGCGAGCTGGGTCTGGGCGTCCCGGCGGAGGCGATAATGAGAGGCGAGCGAATAGAATCGCCGGAGCGCTTTGTCAAGCCGGAGACGGAGGCTCTCGGCACGGCGGAGCGCGTCAAGGAAGGAATAATTTGCATTCTGGCCGACACGATCAACAAGGCGGAGGGGACTCTGTTGACGATCAAGGATCTGCGACAACGACATTGCGTTTTCATTAAAACTCGTGGAAAAGCCAGCGGCAAGAAAGCGACAAAGGAGGGCGAGCGAAGCAGCGGCAAGCGGGTGAAAGAGGATGAAAACAAGTTCGACATTTATGAGGATTTCTCGTGCAGAGAAAACAATCTCAAGCCTTATCAGATTCTGGCGATAAATCGTGGCGAAGCTAAAAAGCTGCTGAGCGTCAAAGTGGAATTGGGGGGGAAATTCGAAACTGATTTCAAACGATATTGCGAGCGGCGTTACGAATACGCTTGCAGAGTTTCGCCTTTGCACAGAAACTTGTTGACAGCGGCTTTCGATTACGCTTGGAACAAATCGATAAAGCCCTCGATTGCTAGACGAACCCGACACGAGCTTAACGAACGAGCGGAATTGGCGTCGATGGATGTTTTCGCAGAAAACGTTAAGCAACTTTTGCTCACGCCCCCGGTGAGAGGCAAAGTTGTTGCCGGTCTTGACCCGGGCTTTCGGCATGGCTGCAAATTGGCCGTTGTCTCGGAACAAGGTGACCTTCTCGAAACTGCCACCATTTATCCTCACGATACGACGAATTATTCGAAGAATCACGCGAAAACCGAGCAGGCTGGGGATGCTCTCGCGCGCATCGTTCTCCAGCACAAATGCACGATTCTCGCTCTTGGCAACGGCACAGCTTGTCGAGAAACTGAAGAATTTATCGTTCACCTGATAAAAAAGGGAGCGTTCGATCCGCTCAAGGTCGCGTACACGATCGTCGATGAAACTGGAGCTTCGATTTACAGCTGCAGCAAAGAAGCTCGCACGGAATTTCCTCATCTCGATGCAAACGTCGTTTCCGCTGTCTCGATCGCGAGGAGACTGCAGGATCCGATGGCTGAGCTCGTGAAAATCGAACCGAAACACTTGGGCGTGGGAATGTATCAGCACGACTTGCCGGAAAAACAATTGGCCTCCAAATTGAACGAAGTATATAATTATTTCTCTGACGTCACAAAGCTGACCTTTCCATCGTTGGAATCCAACGAAAAATATTTTTTTATTCATTATTTTAATACTCGATGGCACTCGTTCCAATTTTTCTAATAAATTTCCTTTTTCAATGGCAAAAAAGGCTATCTCATTATCTTTGACAAATGCTGGATGAAAATTTTGTGCTCTGCTGGAAAATATAAAGAGTCTTTGTCGCATTCCAACGATACGAACTTCAAAATCGTCATAAAACGATTACTCTACACGATCTTGAAGTTTGCATCGTTGAAATGCAACGAAACCTCATTATTTTTTCTAGCATCGCACCAAATTTTCATACAGTGTTTGTCGACAATAACGAGAACGTCTTTTTCGCCATTGGAAAAGTAAATTTACTAGAAAAATTGGAACGAGTCAATTAATTATCAAAATAATTAATAAAAAATATATTTTTCGTTGCATTCCAACGATGCAAACTTTTTATTGTGTATAAGAGTCCGGCGAGCTCGTGCTACGCTTTTTCTCTAAATACTTGAAGTTTGCATCGTTGGAATGCAACGAAATTGTGTTATTTTTTCACTAGAGCTAATAATTATTATTCAATATTTAGTCCGGACAATAAAACGATTCTCTCTTGCGACCTAAAAACTCAATCGACAAGAAAAATTGCAATGATTTTAAAAATTCAATAAATAATAAATCCCCAAATATTTTACGTCGAATCTCAACGTTGCAAAATTCCGAGTCTCTCGATATCTCGTTCGTTTTATTCACTAGAATAATAATGAAATTTCAGACTCCCATTTATTTGAAATTATTCGATTTGTTTCAAAAAGGTGATCATGGAAGCCGTCAGTTTCGTCGGCGTCGACGTGAACACAGCCTCCGTATCGTTGCTGAAGAGAGTCGCCGGTTTGGGAGACTCAAGAGCCAAGCACATAATCGAATGGAGAAAATCTTCGGGTCCGTTTACATCGAGAAGCGATTTGATGAAAGTGCCACGAATCGGTAACAAAACGTTCGAACAGTGCGCAGGCTTCATCAGAATCATGCGAGAAACTTCGGTCGGCAGCGAGCGACGAACCGCCGGAAAGAACTCGTTCAACCACTTGGATCAAACGTGGATCCATCCGGAATCTTACGAGCTCGCGAGAGCCTTTATCAAGGCAGCGAAACTCGATGTCGCCGACATTGGAACGAGACCGTTCATCGAGGGTGTATCGCGATTCGCCACACGGGGCTGCGACGCGTTGGCCCAACAGTTTGAAACTACCGCAGAGACTATGAAAATAATAGTCGAAGGATTATTGATGGAGAAAGGAGAAGACATCAGAGCCAAAGCCGACGACGCAATGTTTCGTCAGAGCTTGACGAGCTTCGACGATTTAAAAGTCGGCACCATTTTGACTGGCGTTGTTCGCAACAATACGCACTTTGGTGCGTTCGTTGATGTTGGCGTCGAAAAATCGGGTTTGATACACGTCAGTCAAATGGGCGGAATGACCTTGAGCGTTGGACAGAGAGTCGAGACGAAAGTTTTCAAGGTCGAAAAACAACGCGGACGTCTTGCTCTCACGCTCGTCAAATGTTTCTAAAATCCTTTCCGTACGAATTTTTTTTCCCCAGACACGATCCATTCGCGTTGTTGATTTTCATTGAAAAATGAAGAAAATCCTTTTTTTTTTAATTCTTATTTTGCAAATTCTAATATTTCCGAGCGAATGTATTTTTTCTTTTCCACTTCCGCAATCATTTCTTCGTTTTAAGAAGAAAATTGGAACGAATAAATATTTTTATAAGTTTGTTGCACACACGCGCGTGTTACCGGCGCGCCATGGATAATTTTTTCGTTTTTTTTTCCTCGCTGCTTCAATGACGAAGCGAATACTTTATTTTTTTTCGCTGAAACTGATCGATCGTGAAAAATCCGAGTCGCGAACAAAGAAACTCGTGCGATTGTCGGATTCTTACCGACCGTCGGTAATTTTTTATGCACGCGCGCGATGTTGACACTTTTCTCCGTACGGCGCGGTGCGATCCCGCCACTCGCATCCGCTCATGTTGCGTATATCTATAGCGATTCCCTCCAAGTTGATAAAACGTTCGGACCGTGGCGGGGGAATCACCGAACGAGTTTGTTTACAAACAGGGACTTTCGGCGAAAGAATCGAGTCCGAGGGAGTGATAAGCAACAAAGAAACGTTGCGTCTGACTTTGTGCTCGTGTCTCGAGCAGGGCGTTGCGCTTGTGCGTCTTTCGTTTAACTTGTCGATCAATCGCTGCCGGCTAAACCGAACGACGCGTAATAAAAATCCGTTGCGAATAAACGCGCGAGTTTGAGAAATAATCAGTGTTGTGCGACAAAATGGGATCAAGTGGTTCGAAAAGCCACAAGCTCTCGAGTCCGTATGCTGGAGTCGAACAAGCGAAATTCGATCAAGTTCAGGAATATTTGAAATCGCGTGCGGCCGAGCAAGCGGCATGGGATGCGCAGCAACAGTTGGAAAAACATCATCGCGAGCTACGGTTGCAAGAGGAGGAAAAGCTCAAACGGGAACGGGAAGCGTGGTTGCGTGAAGAAAATTTGAAGGAGAAGCAGCAACAGGAGGAGATTTTACGCCAACAAGAAGATCGAGCGCAACGATTGTTGCGAGAAAAAAAACAGTGGGACGAGCGTCGAGTACATCAGGAAGTTTTGCTTCAAAAGAGTCTCTCATCCACTCAGCCAAACGTCTCAGCGGCAACGCCGAACCATCGAACGGAGGTAACGAATGAAAAAAAATTTAGACCTCGTGTAAAAAAAACTGTCGCCAATTCAAAGGTCCAGCCGTCGCAGCCATTGATCCCTCCGCTCATTCCGGCTCCGAGGACTGCGTCTTCCTCGTCGGAGTGCGTCAAGACCAGCGACTCCGTATCGTACGCCGCGCTCTACGCGTCTCCGCAGTTTCCTTTCGTCGAATGGACGGAAATCGATTACGTTCGGGAAAAACACGGCGTGAGTAAATACGTAGCGGAAAATATAATCGCCATGTTTGATCGGAACGACGCGATTGCGTTTATAGCGCGTTATCGAAAAAATACTACTCTGGGAATGGACGTAGATCAGTTGAGAAACGTCAAAGAGAGTTTGCGCCAAGCTAGGCTCTTGAAGCAAAAAGCCGACTCCTTTGTCGCCAAAACGCACGAGCGGGGAATCTGCAACGCGCAATTGTACGCTCTGGTGCGAAGTACAAAGTCCTTGAGGGACTTTGAATTCATAGAAAGTATATACGAGTCGCCGAAGCCCGAGTTGGAAAAAGCCAAGCGACTCGGTTTGCTCGTCCCCGCGGAGGCGATCCTCGAGGGTAATACTTGCCGCCCTTTGTGCCATTACGCGATATCGCATTGCGAAGATTTCAAAAGCGAGCATCTTGTGAGAAGCGCCGTTGTCTCTCTGATCGCCGATGTCATTTGCAAAGAGCCAAAAACTTTGGAACGCATGAAAATATTGCGTAAAAAACATGCTGCGATTATCGCGACCGAGAAGTACAAAGACGGCAAAGAAAATGGAAGAACGAGATCCAAGAAAATCGACTATCGTGCGTATCACAATTTTTCTGCGTTTGAAAAAAGTTTGAAGCCTCATCAGGTCGCGGAAATAAATCGTGGCGAGGCCCAAAAAATCATTTACGTCCGGGTCGTTTTTCCGGAACAATTCGAGAAAGATTTCAAAGATTACTGCGCGCGAGAATACGCCGACGCTCGGAAAACGTCGGATCTCCACCAAAGCATTTTCATGGCCGCCTTCGATTTTGCCTGGAAGTCGACGATCGAGTCACACATTTCCAAACTCACGAGGCAAGAGCTGACTCGCAGAGCGGAGACTGCGCTCGTCGCTGATATCGCTAAAAATGCTAAGCAGCTCCTGCTCGTTCCACCGCTCCGCAATAAAACCGTCATGGGCATTCAACCGGGAATCGAGGGCGGCTGCGTCTTGGCCGTCGTATCCGGACAAGGCCAAGTTCTCCGGATGGAAACGCTTCATCCTCACGACCCTGGTAATCCGTCGGCGAAACACGAGGCCGAGATCGCGCTCGAGGCGATCATCAAGGAGCACCAATGTTTCACCGTGGCTCTTGGCGACGGTCCGGCTTGTCGGGAAACGGAAATCTTTCTCACCGATCTCATCGAGAAACGATCGCTCGGAATCGCCTACGCCATTGTCGACAACGCACCCGCTACTTTCTACGCCTCCAGCCAACAATCTTCCACCGACTTTCCGTTCCTCGAGACCAAGTTCAAAGCCGCCGTTTCTTTGGCGAAAAGACTTCAGGATCCGATGGCTGAACTCGTGAAAATTGATCCCAGGCAGTGGAACATGAAGATTCCTCAGCACAACCTCCCCGCCAAGCAATTGATTCCTCAGCTCAATGCGGTAACATTTTTGCTTTTAATATTCTGCCAACGTCCTCAATCCTCTCCTCCAAGACCTAAAGCTCTTATTACGATTTTGAAGTTTGGATCGTTGGAATGCAACGAAATCCTGTTCATTTTTCAGTAGATCTCACAATTATTATTCAATATTTGGTCTGGACAATAAAACAATTCTCTCTTGCGACCTAAAAACTCAATCGACAAGAAAAATTGCAATGATTTTAAAAATTCAACAAATAATAAATCCCAAAATATTGTTCGTTCAATCTCAACGTTGCAAACTTCAGAGTATCATCGAAATCTTTTTTTCTCATTTTTATTAAATTATAGCATTAAATTAATTATTATATTTATTAAATTAAAAACTAAATAATTGCATTTTTATTAATATACAAAATTCTGTTATTTTTTTAGTAGAGCTCATAATTATTATTCAATATTTGATCTGGACCTAAAAACTCAATCGACACAAAAAATTGCCATGATTTTAAAAATTCAATAAATAATAAATCCCAAAATATTTTTCGTTCAAACTCAACGTTGCAAACTTCAGAGTCATCTCTCGTTCATGTATTTACTTTTTCGTGATACTGTGCGCAGGCAATCGAGGAAGCTGTGAGTCTCGTCGGTGTGGATATAAACACGGGATCGCTTTCGTTACTGAAAAGAGTTGCCGGTCTGAACGAGAGCAAAGCGAAAAGCTTGATAAAATGGAGAGAATCATCGGGTCCGTTCAGAACGAGAAACGATTTGAAAAAGGTTCCAGGGATTTGCGACAAGACTTTCGAGCAGTGCGCAGCTTTCCTGAGAATCGTTCCCGAAACGGCTGTCGGTAAAGACCAAGCAGCAGCAGCAGCTTTTAATTATTTGGATCAAACGTGCATTCATCCGGAAATGTACGACGTCGCGGAAGCTTTTTTGCGATCGATCGGATGCGATCGGATCCAAAAGCTCGGTTCGCCTTCGTTTATCACCAAAGTTAGCAATTCGACGAACTCGGGCTACAGCGCGTTAGCGAGTAAATTTTACACAAGCGTCGAAATTATGAAAATAATAGTGGAAGGTCTGTTGATGGAGAAAGATTTTGACGTGAGAGGAAAGGCCGCGGACCAACTCGTTTTTCGCAAGAGTTTGAAAAATCTCGATGATTTAGTCATCGGTACTGTTCTAACGGGAGTCGTGCGTGGAAACGCTCATTTCGGTTCGTTCGTCGACGTAGGCCTCGAAATTCAAGGTTTGATACACAAAAGCAAAACGGGCGGAGTGACTCTGTACATTGGTCAAAAAGTCGAGACGACGGTTATCAAATTTGACAAAGAACGTCGTCGTCTTGGTCTCGCACTCGTCAAGTGTTTGTAAAACGTTAATTACTATTTTGAACGTTTGCATCGTTGAGTGCAACGAAAAGTCATTTTTTTTCGTTGCATCGCACCAAATTTTTCTACAGGGTTTCTCGACGATAACGAGAAAGTCTTTTTCGCCATTCGAAAAGCAAATTCGTTAAAAAAATTCCAACGAGTCAATTAATTGGCAAAATAATGAATAAAAAAATATTTTTCGTTGCATTCGATGCAAACTTTCACGAGAAACTTGAAAAGTTCCTATCGAGGCTTCGGTCTGTTTACCATAATTGCCTCTTTGTCGAGTCTTCCCCTGACGAGCCCGCGGACCTAATTTCAAGAATAAAGCGCGACAATGACGAACAAATTTACTCCAAAGATTTTGACCCAAAAAACCGAACCAAAATAAAAGTTTATTTTGCGTGCCATTTTTCGCCGTGGCTACGAAAACCCACGTACGAATTTTTTACCGAAACGAGAGCCAGACAAATTTTCCCAACACGTAACGCCATGCCGCGAATTTGGGAGAAAACGTGTTTAGCTTTTTCGTTGCTCTAAAAAAGTTTAAACTACGATTGAAATATTAAGTCAATCGTTTAATTACGTAAACGGAGATGTTGATAAACGCTCGTCACTTTCATCAACTCTAATGAATCGTTACGCGGATAATAGGTCCGAAAATATCGGGGCTGTGCCCCCATTTATTTTACTAATTTACAAATTACCATTTTTTACGAATCTGCCTTTTTGATAAATCGTCTCAAGGCTCTTGGCGTTAATATTTTCTTTAATATTCGTTACCAAACTTTTCATAATGACGGATCAACGTTGCGTTGATTTAGTTCGTTGCGTCCTAAGACGCGATCGTACCAATTGATTGAATTTACAAATTACTATTTTTAACGAATTTGCCTTTTTGATAAATCGTCTCAAGGCTCTTGGCGTTAATATTTTCTTCGATATTCGTTACCAAACTTTTCATAATGACGGATCAACGTTGCGTTGATTTAGTTCGTTGCGTCCTACGGCGCGATCGTACCAATTGATTGAATTTACAAATTACTATTTTTAACGAATTTGCCTTTTTGATAAATCGTCTTGAGGCTCTTGGCATTAACATTTCTTTCAATATTCGTCGCCAAACTTTTCATAATGACGGATCAACGTTGCGTTGATTTAGTTCGTTGCGTCCTACGACGCGATCGGACCAATTGATTGAATTTACAAATTACTATTTTTAACGAATTTGCCTTTTTGATAAAACGTCTCAAGGCTCTTGGCGTTAATGTTTCCTTCAATATTCGTCACCAAACTTTTCATAATGACGGATCAACGTTGCGTTAATTTAGTTCGTTGCGTCCTAAGACGCGATCGTACCAATTGATTGAGTTCCTCGATCGTATTTTGCTGCGACGTGCCACTTGATTTTAAGGGCCGGCTGTGGATCGGGGCTCTTGATACTTTGCGTACAATAAATCTCGGGAGAGAGCGATAAAGTATTATTACGAGTGCAGGAATGAAAAATATATACCGGCGACGATTCGCTACTGAGCGAGTGTCCGGCGAGTTTTAAGAGAAAATGTATTTCTCGTAAGTTTGCGCGTTTGTTGCTAGGAACCAGGCGACCAACGTCTGACGCGTTCTCACGCTTCGTGTTACCGCGTGCAAAATGTCTCTCTCGATGCGAAATGAGTCACGCTCGATCGATACGATCCACCCCTTGCTGTCAAATAATTCACGTTTCCTAATGCGTTACCCAACTTGGGGTTCTCCCCCCTTTTTTTCATTTCTTACCTGTTCTTATCGTTTTAATAGTTCGTCCGTAAACCGAGGCCATTTGTTCGATGAAAAATTCATAAAAAAATTCATTTTGCTACAATTTTATTATCGAAATTCCAAACCGAAGATTTTGGGCCTGAATTTTTCAGGATTTTCCAAATTTAACAACTTGCTGGACAAAACTGTGTGTCCAGGTTCACAGACGGACGGTGCGGAAGTTTGCATCGTTGAAATGCAACGAAAACTCATTATTTTTTATCGCATCGCACGAAATTTTCATTCAGTGTTTGTCGACGATAACGAGAAAGTTTTTTTCGCCATTCGGAAAGTAAATTTAATAGAAAAATTGCAACGAGTCAATTGATTATCAAAATAATGAATAAAAAATATATTTTTCGTTGCATTCCAACGATGCGGACCTTAATTCCCATAAATTCAGGACGTTGGAGTTTGCATCGATGAAATGCAACGAAAACTCATTATTTTTTATAGCATCGCACAAAATTCTCATGCAGTGTTTGTCGAGAATAACGAGAAAGTCTTTTTCGCCATTCGAAAAGTAAATTTAATAGAAAAATTGCAACGAGTCAATTAATTATCAAAATGACGAATAAAAAATATATTTTTCGTTGCATTCCAACGATGCGAACTTGAATATCATAGTTTTTTAAACTGTTTGCGATATAACAAGTGAAAGCTCTTTTTTTTCGAGGGCTATTTCGACGTATTTCCATGAATTTTTCGTTGCTGAATAAAAATCAAATATTTTTATACCCCGCAGACTTTTCCTCGTCTTCCTCTTCGCGCCTCTACGGCGGATGACGACTTTTTCAATCGATTGCATAATCGAGCGACAAGTGGAACGCTTGATCGTCCGATTGATGGCAAAGGATAGAAAATGAATGGAACGAAGTTTATGTCGGCGATATTACGTTGGCGATGTAAACGTCGTGTGTGTTTTCTCAGGATTCGACGTACAATCATATGAAAATACCGCAGTTGCTGGCGACAGGACGTCGCGACGCCCGCGCCCTCCTCATTTTCCTCCTCATACGTCGCCGCCTCGCCTGGTCGTCCGACAAAAGTACTTTCGCGTCTCTGCCAGCAACGATTTACAGGAAATAACAAAGTTGCCCGTCGCCAAAAACCCCATCGCGCTTCATACACTCAAATAAAATATTTTATTTTTTACACACACACACAGACACATACAGAGACTCGGGATCGTCGACGTTGTTCGAACGTATTGATCGATCGAGAGAGAAGCAGGACACAGCTTGCTGGCTTTATTCATTATTTTCCTGGATTTTAGTCCCCGCAGCTGGAAATAGTGAAAATTTGGGGCACGCGTTTGCTTGTACGAAATTTTAGGCAGGGTGAGCATTTAAGAGGATTATGGAAACGACACGAACGCGCGGAAGAGCAAAGAGATTGGGAACCGGGCGAATTTCGTTCTCCCAGTACGGCGAGGCAGGCTCTCAACGTCGTGGACAATTTGTACGAGAATCGATTCTCGAAAATGTGTCAAAAAAACGTCCATTTTTTTCAACACGGTAAACTATATTTTTTTTGACAATTTCAAAATTTTCATGATGTTGAAGTTTGCATCGTTGAAATGCAACGAAAACTCATGATTCTTTATAGCATCGCACCAAATTCTCGTACAGTGTTTGTCGAGAATAACGAAAAAGTCTTTTTCGCCATTGGAAAAGTAAATTTACTAGAAAAATTCCAACGAGTCAATTAATTATTAAAATAATGAATAAAAAATATATTTTTCGTTGCATTGCGACGATGCGAACCTTAATTCCCATAAATTCAGGAGGTTGAAGTTTGCATCGTTGAAAAGCAACGAAAACTCATGATTTTTTATAGCATCGCACCAAATTCTCGTACAGTGTTTGTCGAGAATAACGAAAAAGTCTTTTTCGCCATTCGAAAAGTAAATTTACTTGAAAAATTCCAACGAGTCAATTAATTATTAAAATAATGAATAAAAAATATATTTTTCGTTGCATTGCAACGATGCGAACCTTAATTCCCATAAATTCAGGAGGTTGAAGTTTGCATCGTTGAAATGCAACGAAAACTCATGATTTTTTATAGCATCGCACCAAATTTTCGTACAGTGTTTGTCGAGAATAACGAGAAAGTCTTTTTCGCCATTCGAAAAGTAAATTTACTAGAAAAAGTCCAACGAGTCAATTAATTATCAAAATAATTAATAAAAAATATATTTTTCGTTGCATTGCGACGATGCAAACTTCGATATCATAAATTTTCGTTATTTTGATGATGTTTTTTTTTATTTCTAAAGAAACTTTCAGCAAAACGGTCGCGATCTGAACGCCAGCCAAGAATCTTAAGAATTTTGCAATTACAGAGTCAACCACAAGGCACTTGATAAGCGTACGACCATTTTTTGAGCTTCTCGCGTGCATTTTTTTGTTTTCATCGTTTACCTAAACATTTTCATGTCCAATATACGCCCGAGTACGTACACGTGTGCAATAAAATTCACAGAAAATGAAAGGCGGCAATTAGGAATTCAGAGCCTGCGAGACGACGTCCTGCTGATGAGACAGCAACCGGAAGTTGCTGGTCCATCGTTGAATGCAACTGAGAGGACGATTGGCCGTTTGCCCGGTCAAATTTTCTTCCCGCACCCTTACACATCGTCGTCCCACCGTGTTCTCGGCCCCGTTGAGAGAAATTTCACGATTTCTGCTGCTGCTGCTGTCGGTGACCCGCAACTTGAAAGCCCGGATTGTCGATGACGACGACGACGACGACCACTCTCGTTCCCCTCTGCTGGCTCTTCTCTGTCCTGCTACGTAAGTATCTACAATAAATACCTATCGCTACATGGCCCGATGCACGTGTAACCAGTGAGCATAGAAATTTGTGGCTTGGAGAATTTCGCTGACAATTCCATTAAAAACGAAATTTACTGCCAAAATAACGAAAAATTTTGAAATTATCAAACAAACATTTAGTTCAACGTGTTTTACAAAATATCGACGATTTTTAACAAAATTTCATTTCCACTGCGAGGATACGAAATTACTCTCGTTACCGGGGAACTCGTTGACGTTGAACTAAACGTTTTTTTCGAATATTCCCAAAAATTGTGTCACCGCAGCAAGAAATATTCTGGAAAGTCTCTTCCTAAGCAAATTTTAGCCATTCCAATCGTAAATTCCGCTGACAATTCCATTAAAAACGAAATTTACTGCCAAAATAACGAAAATTTTTAAATTATCAAAAAAAAATTTAGTTTATCGTGTTCAACAAAATATCGACGATTTTTAACAAAATTTCATTTCCACTGCGAGGATACAAAATTCCTCTCGTTGCTGGGGGACTCGTTGACGTTGAACTAAACGTTTTATTTCAATAATCCCAAAAATTGTGTCTGCGCAGCAAGAAATATTCTAGAAAGTCGTTTTTAGTCGTTCCAATCGTAAATTTTGCTGACAATTCCCATAGAAACCAAATATACTGTCAAACCAACGAAAATTAAAAAAATTATCAAACAAATATTTAGTTCAACGTGTTCAACGAAATATCGACGATTTTTAACGAAATTTTATTTCCCCCGTCAATACGAAACAGCGCAGGGCAGTTAGTCGGGTATTTTCGAGTTGTCAGACAAATAGGCGACGGTATAGAGGATATGCGAATGCAATAAAAGTTTTAGCCGCAGGAAGAAAGTATATACAAGGTACCGAGCATGTTAACCGAGAGCATCGCGCGCGTCGCGAGGAAGCAGGACATGTGCAGCAGCAGCAGGTACTGTGGATAGTGCAGCGGGCACGCTGCATCGTCGTCACCGCAAATATACACGAAGGCATAATAATGCGGGGGCGTTAGAAAGAGCACAGTGTATATGTAGAAACGTAGCCTCCGGTGAAAAGTAGTTTCAAAGCGTCTAGTGATGACAATGGAGCGTATGAAAGGATGAGCGAGCAGGAGGAGGGTGCAGTGCGATGGAGAAAACGAGAAACGTGGGTGGTGGTGCGGTGCTGGATGAAAAGCAACGAGCCTCGCGGAAATAAAAGAGGGAACGAGCCCCCGCCCGGATAGAACGGGACGAACAAACAAAAAATTGTACTCGCCTGCTCCTGCTTCTGTTCGTGCTCTTGGTGCATATTGCATATCGAATGGCGAGTCGTTGTTAGAAAGGCTCAAGTCTTTGCGCTTCTCAATACTCGGAGACGTTCGTTGTACGCCATTTTGCTTGGCAATACGACGGATTCGTTGCCAATCTCTTTTCCAATGCCAAGGTTCGTGCTCGTGAAATCTGCATAGGCTCTGGCTCCGAGTCTCGCCGCTCTTCTGGTCGATACTTGAATATGCCGTTTCTCTAGACGCGCGTACACTTCTCTATGTCGAATATCGAAATATATACCAGTGCACTGGATTCCAGACATTCCCTTCATCCAAACTTCCAACCCCCACAGCCCAACTACACGCCGCGTCATTACATTTCAATTATTCACTTCTTTCCTGCATGCTCCCTCGCATATCATCCCGAGCCTGCTCCTCTTCGTGTGTCCGCCAACTACTCGAGCTTTGTTTTTTACCCTCCAACAAACTTTGTTGGAAAAAATCGATATTTTGTTCGATACGTTCGACTAAACGTTTGTTTTGAATTATTCCAAAAATTGTGTCATCGCTGCAGGAAATATTCTAGAAAGTCTCTTCGGAAGCTAATTTTAGTCGATGCAATCGTAAATTTTGTTGACAATTCCAAAAGAAACCAAATTTCCTGAAAAAATAACGAAAATTTTCAAATTATCAAACAAATATTTAGTTTATCGTGTTTAACAAAATGTCGACGATTTTTAATGAAATTTTCGTTGGAAAAAATCGACATTTTGTTCGATACGTTCGACTAAACGTTTTTTTTTTAATTATTCCAAAAATGTTGTCATCGCTGCAAGAAATATTCTAGAAAGTCTCTTCGGAAGCTAATTTTAGTCGATGCAATCGTAAATTTTGTTGACTATTCCATTAGAAACCAAATTTCCTGAAAAAATAACGAAAATTTTGAAATTATCAAATAAATATTTAGTTTATCGTGTTTAACAAAATTTTCGTTGGAAAAGATCGATATTTTGTTCGATACGTTCGACTAAACGTTTTTTTTTAAATTATTCCAAAAATTGTGTCATCGCTGCAAGAAATATTCTAAAAAGTCTCTTCGGAAGCTAATTTTTGTCGTTCCAATCGTAAAATTTTGCCGACTTTGTCAAATTTATTCAAACAAAACGTTTAGTCGAACGTATCGAACAAAATTTCCATCTTTTTCAACAAAACTTTGTTTTCAATCCGAGCACCAACGATATAGGATTTTCATTGACACTTTATATTCAGATAATTTCGTAGACGCGAACGAAATATAGAGTTGCTCTAAATTCGATGAAAATCCTCTGCGTCTATCTTGTTGTGAAAGATTCGAAACGGGAAGCGCATTTTGGCCGCTAAAAGGAACCAACTATACAGTTATAAAAAGCTTGGGATCACAGCAGCGATTAGTCGTCCAGTCGCGATATTTCGNCCCCCCCCCCCATATTAGGATCCTGGCCGTATACGTGCGCGATTATTAGAGCGTGTCACAGCGCAGATGCATATTGGATGCACGCGTAAAAGCAAGCTTACGCTCGAGCTGCTAATTTTTTAATTAATCCCCCGTCCTCAGGGAAGTTGCTGTACAAAAAAAAAAAAAGAAGGAAAAAAGTTTCTCGCTCGTCGCGGACAAAAGCGCCAAAGGATCTGTCTCGGGATATAAAAATTACTCGGACGTTTTTTTCGCTGCATAGATCGAGCACAATGTTTCGAACGAAATCGAAAAATAAAAAATGGAAAAATTAAAAATTCATCTTTGATTCGATTCTATCGAGATTTTAAATTTTCTGGAGGAAATTTGCGAAACGAGAGACGCAGCTCTATTTCGTCGGGGACGAAATAGAGCTCGGCGGAAATTGATGCGAATTTTCGCGCCACGATGGTAATCGAAGACGCGTGTCGTTTCGGCGTATGTTTTTTCCTCCGCGGGGTATCAAGTGCGCAAGGAATTCTCTACACACGCGTGTACATTGCGATATATGGCTTTTTAAGGGCTCATGCCGCGTTGCTGCTGCTCCAGGCTGTGGCGCTAAACGTGTAAGGGCTCTGCGCCCCTCTCGATCAATATTTCGTGCCAGTGGCGTAGCACGAAAAACTATACTAGTCGCTATACCTTTTTCAAAATTTACTGGATTTTGGGATCAATCTCGTCGCGTATAAAACATTTTTTCGTTTACCAATCCAGCGATTCTTTGCGGTAGTCTAGCTTGCCAAAGGTTTGAACTTTCATTACACTGGATAGAAAATTTTGTTGGAAAAGCTCAATATTTTGTTCGATACGTTCGACTAAACGTTTTTTTTTGATATTCTCAAAAATTGTGTCATCGCAGCAAGAAATATTCTAGAAAGTCTCTTAGGAAGCGAATTTTTGTCGTTCCAATCGTAAATTTTGCCGACGATTCCATTAGAAACCAAATTTCCTGCCAAAATAACGAAAATTTTAAAATTATCAAACAAATATTTAGTTTATCGTGTTTAACAAAATATCGACGATTTTCAACAAAATTTCATTTCCATTGCGAGGATACAAAATTCCTCTCGTTACTGGGGGACTCGGTTACGTTCGACTAAACGTTTTTTTGAATATTCCCAAAAATTGTGTCATCGCAGCAAGAAATATTCTAGAAAGTCTCTTAGGAAGCTAATTTTTATCCTTCCAATCGTAAATTTTGCCGACGATTCCATTAGAAACCAAATTTCCTGCCAAACTAACGAAAATTTAAAAATTATCAAACAAATATTTAGTTTATCGCGTCCAACAAAATATCGACGATTTTCAACAAAATTTCATTTCCACTGCGAGGATTCAAAATTGCTCTCGTTACTGGGGGACTCGTTTACGTTGAACTAAACGTTTTTTTTGAATATTCCCAAAAATTGTGTCATCGCAGCAAGAAATATTCTAGAAAGTCTCTTAGGGAGCGAATTTTTGTCGTTCCAATCGTAAATTTTGCCGACGATTCCATTAGAAACCAAAGTTCCTGCCAAAATAACGAAAATTTAAAAATTATCAATCAAATATTTAGTTTATCGCGTCCAACAAAATATCGACGATTTTCAACAAAATTTCATTTCCGATCGCGACATAGAAAGCGAATAGAAATAAGTTGTGTTTTTTCCCAAGCTGCGAAAAGCATTCATCGAAGAATCTCAGGCTTCGTCGTGCTTCGAGAATGGCACTTGAATATCCGTTATGATAACGCCCGCTATATACCCAAGCACTTTTATGTCATGTATATTAAAAGTGCATGGAGTGAGAAAACTCTGCAGAGACACGTCGAGGTCGACGAGTGTGATATTTTGTCCCACCGCCGCGACAACCGCACGAGCTTTACTACCCAGACGTTTTTTCTTCTCTTTTCATATCAATCCCATGCCCTTCTACTTCATCGAATGGGTGCACAATTTTTGGGATTATTAAAAAAAAAAAAAACGTTCAGTTTGACGTATCGAACAAAATATCGATATTTTCCAACGAAATTTTGTTTCCAGTCACACGTACACGAGTCGACACGAAATAAGAGACACGCGCGTGAAAAAATGATGAAACATAATTACTCGGAAGTTGAAACGTTGTTTAATTAACTTTTCGCGCCTCTCCGGAGGCTCACAACTCTCGGAGCTCGTTAAATATTTGCGCGATACCCTCTGCGTGCCTGCATTTGCCAAACTTGTAACAGCCGCAGCACCAGGTTTGGTTTCGTGCAAAGCGTCAATATGAAACGAACAGATTTTCTCTGAAAAACTTCAATCCGTTGGTCTCCACATATTAATCGGCTGTACAGCCATTTTGGAGAATTTTTCTACACGTCCGAAATAAATATTGAGCAATGAGCAGGGAAACTCGATTCCGTAGGGTATTTGGAGGAAACTCGAGGCCCAAACGGAAGAGACATTAAATAAATAATGTATCGTACCGAGTTTGACGCGAGATATCGGCCACACATTTCGAGCAAGCACAAGAGGATTCGGTCGTCGTCGTCATTATCACATCCTCCATTTTTATGACGCGAAACCGCGCGGAGACTGATCTGTGGAACGAATTTCCGAAAAGCTGTTTCGTTTTATTTTCCAAGCACGTTCGTATCCGTTTCTTGTTCTTTTTCTATATTTATTGAGCGCTTTCCGATCCATTTGAGAGATTCTCCTTTTGCGTGTGTCTCTGTCGGGGATTTAGGCGTAAAAGGATTTTTACGAAATCGTAATGTTGCAATTATAATCACGATGTGAAGTTGCATCGTTTAAATGCAACGAAAACTCATTATTTTGTTGTAGCATCGCACCAAATTTTCATACAGTGTTTGTCGAGAATAACGAGAAAGTGTTTTTCGCCATTCGAAAAGTAAATTTACTAGAAAAATTCCAACGAGTCAATTAATTATCAAAATTATGAATAAAAAATATATTTTTCGTTGCATTCCAACGATGCGAACCTTAATTCCCATAAATTCAGGACGTTGAAGTTTGCATCGTTGAAATGCAACGAAAACTCATTATTTTGTTATAGCAACGCACCAAATTTTTATACAGTGTTTGTCGACAATAACGAGAAAGTATTTTTCGCCATTCGGAAAGTAAATTTACTAGGAAAATTCCAACGAGTCAATTAATTATCAAAATTATGAATAAAAAATATATTTTTCGTTGCATTCCAACGATGCGAACCTTAATTCCCATAAATTCAGGACGTTGAAGTTTGCATCGTTGAAATGCAACGAAAACTCATTATTTTGTTGTAGCATCGCACCAAATTTTCATACAGTGTTTGACGAGAATAGCGAGAAAGTCTTTTTCGCCATTCGGAAAGTAAATTTACTAGAAAAATTTCAACGAGTCAATTAATTATCANGAAAGTAAATTTACTAGAAAAATTCCAACGAGTCAATTAATTATCAAAATAAAAAATAAAAAATATATTTTTCGTTGCATTCCAACGATGCGGACCTTAATTCCCATAAATTCAGGACGTTGAAGTTTGCATCGTTGAAATGCAACGAAAACTCATTATTTTGTTGTAGCATCGCACCAAATTTTCATACAGTGTTTGACGAGAATAGCGAGAAAGTCTTTTTCGCCATTCGGAAAGTAAATTTACTAGAAAAATTTCAACGAGTCAATTAATTATCAAAATAATTAATAAAAAATATATTTTTCGTTGCATTGCAACGATGCAAACTTCGATATCATTTATAATCAGCAATCTAAGCAGCAGGGAATTCTGCTCGATTCGGTTAAAAGTTTATCAAGGGCCATGGCCCATTCAATTAATTGAGAAAGAAATTTTCAATGGACACAGCAGAGTGTGCTTTGACGACTGAGCCTGGGCTTGTTCCAAAATACATGGATAATTAAATCATCGTTCAAGTTGTTTCCATCAGCTATATGGAGGCTCGTGCATGCGCCCAGCGTCTGTCGCGAAAACCTCTTGGCAATATGAAATGTAGCAGGCGACGACGCGTTTAATGACTTTTCCAATATTAACGTCAACTCCCTAGGGATAATGACGTCATTAAAACTCGTCGAGAGCAGCAGCAGCAGGGCGTGCGGGCGTATACATATTGCTGGATTATCGATACACCTTACTCGTTCATGCACATCTATGGTTTACACGTTGACGATAATATTTTAATGCAACTCGGCGAGGAGGTTGCGCGAGTTTACGTCAATTAAAAATATTCGATTTATAATTGAATATTATTTCTCTCGCTTATGTGGAATAGTCGCTGTGCTCTCCTATCGATGCCGCTGTTGGCGCGCGGGGAGGGATGAAAATCTGTGCGACTCTGCGAGCAGTAGGAAGTTACTTGATTGTTATTCGCGTAATAATTGCATGTACGCGCGAGCTTCGATCGATTTGGTATGGCAATTTAAAAAACCGTAAGAATTTTCGTACCTGCTGCGAGAAATAGGATCGTATTATTTTTTTTGTCCTTTAAGAGAATATTTAATACACTGGAAAGTAAATTTTGTTGAAAAATATCGATATTTTCATCGATACGTTCAACTGAACGTTTTTTTTTTAATAATTCCAAAAATTGTGTCATCGCAGCAAGAAATATTCTAGAAAATCTCTTCGGAAGCTAATTTTTGCCCTTCCAATCGTAAATTTTGCTGACGATTCCCTTAGAAACACAATTTACTGCCAAAATAACGAAAATTTTGAAATTATCAAACAAATATTTAGTTTATCGTGTTCAAAAAAATATCGACGATTTTTAACCAAATTTCATTTTCGCTGCGAGGATACAAAATTGCTCTCGTTACCGGGGGACTCGTTTACGTTGAACTAAACGTTTTTTTGAATAATCCCAAAAATTGTGTCATCGCAGCAAGAAATATTCTAGAAAATCTCTTCGGAAGCTAATTTTTGTCGTTCGAATCGTAAATTTCGCTGACGATTCCCTTAGAAACTGAATTTCCTGCCAAAATAACGAAAATTTGAAAATTATCAAACAAATATTTAGTTTATCGTGTTCAAAAAAATATCGACGATTTTTAACAAAATTTCATTTCGAAGAATGAGCAAAGAATTATTTTTTTTATTGTAGTAACGCGCGTTACTGCAATAAAAATCGCGTCATTCTGGAGACGGCCGCTGAGCTTGCTCTCGCGTCACGGCCACGTGAAAAGTCTCCATAATTGTTGGACTAATCTGTATATTACAATCGACCAAAATGCGGCATTGAACAAACGAGTCTAAATTGATGTCGCGATCGATCGCCCATACGTGATTTTTCAACAACGAATCCTCATTAACGAGCGTACATTGAATATCCTTCAATTAACACCATGCATTATGGTAACGCAAGGAATAATATATATGGCGAGCACGCAATTATGTCGCGCGCGCGCGTAGCCGTCGAATGTGTCATTACATATTATTGCAGCAATCGAAGCATCTGCGATTCGCATTAATCGCGGGATATTCAATTCACACACGTATCGAGACACACGATCGTGTCCCATTCTCTTGCGTAACATTTTCCACAATCCTTTGGCCATAATTAAACATTTTTTTATTTCTGCAATTATTTTCTTACAAATTTTGGTCGAACGTGCATTTTCTAAACGCTTCCAAAGGCTTTGCACGGATTTATCAATTTTTTAATTAAGAATTAAAAATGATTGAGTTTCTTCGCTCCGGTCAATTATTCGCCAAAACGTCAACTTGACGTTTCGTTGTGCGAAAAAAAAATAAAATCAACGGTTGAAAAAATTGAACGAATTTTTGCTGGTCCATGAGAAATCCGTTGAATTTTCAACGATTCCTCATGGACACGAATAGATTCATTTATATCCACACAGCAACGGTGAAAATCCATAAAAACGCAAACGAGTGATGGTGAAGATTCGTTGGATGAATGGGAAAAGCAAAATCGTGCCAGTCGTTGCCTGGCAAGCTACAAATAACAAAGTTGGAATCCAAATAGTATGTACCTCGAAATTGGTTAATTGTCAAACGTAAAACGGTTTCATTTTGCTTTTTGAATATTTACTTACAAAGGCATAGAGCATAACCGAGAAATCTCGTGCACAAATTCTGCTGATTGACGTAATTACATCGCGAGCATGCAGGAGAGTAAAGATAAAGGGGGAAAAATTTGCAGAGGTTGGGAGGGAGGCAGGGACCGAGAGGCGAATGTCTGAAGTCGTAAAACACGAGTTTTGTTGAACGATCCAACGGGGAGTAACAATAAAGCTAAATCCGCGATTCCAGTACCGTCCACACGTACCTAATACGCAGTCTTATCCTCTTTTGGCGCTTACCCCCGGGGCTTCCGCACACGCTCGTTGTATTACGTAGGAAAAGCCCGTGGCAACGCGTTTACCGCTTTGCCATTTTATCGTCGCATCTTTGAGATACCACGGAGCTCGCAAGTCTTGGATTTTAGCTGCGCGGGTTATAAAATCGATGTCGATACAGGCGGCGGTACCTAGTGGTCTACTAAATTGCCTCGTAAAATAAAGACACGAGCGGAAGGAAAAAGCACACGCCCGATTGACGATTTTTCTTTCCTAATTCTTGTGAAAAATTATACAGTGCACGCGTGGCGTGCACGGGGAATAAAATTTTGTTAAAAATCGTCGATATTTTGTTTAACACGTTGAACTGAATATTTTTTTGATAATTTTAAAATTTTCGGCATTTTTGCAGGATTTTTGGTTTCTAATGGAATCGTCTGCAAAATTTACGATTGGAAGGACAAAAATTAGCTTCCGAAGCGATTTTCTAGAATATTTCTTGCTGCGATGACACAATTTTTGGGATTTTTCAAAAAAACAAACTTTCAACTAAATTTTTTGATAATTTCAAAATTTTCGGCATTTTTGCAGGATTTTTCGTTTCTAATGGAATCGTCTGCAAAATTTACGATTGGAAGGACAAAAATTAGCTTCCGAAGTGATTTTCTAGAATATTTCTTGCTGCGATGACACAATTTTTGGGATTTTTCAAAGAAACAAACTTTCAACTAAATTTTTTGATAAATTCAAAATTTTCGTTATTTTTGCAAGATTTTTGGTTTCTAATGGAATCGTCTGCAAAATTTACGAGTGGAAGGACAAAAATGAGCTTCCGAAGAGATTTTCTAGAATATTTCTTGCTGCGATGACACAATTTTCGGGATTTTTCAAAAAAAAACAAACTTTCAACTAAATTTTTTGATAATTTCAAAGTTTTCGTTATTTTTGCCGGATTTTTGGTTTCTAATGGAATCTTCAGCAAAATTTACGATTGGAAGGACAAAAATTAGCTTCCGAAGAGATTTTCTAGAATATTTCTTGCTGCGATGACACAATTTTTGGGATTATTCAAAAAAACGTTACGTATCGAACTAAATATCGATCTTTTCCAACAAAATTTCATTTCCAGTTCGTTAACAACATCTCGTTGTGTGTTTCTTTATTTTACAAAACAAAGTTTGCCGCTACGAGGTCTCGGGGGATGACGAGCGAGAGGTGTGCGCGGTTATACCTTCGACCTTAACACCTACACGACAAGGAAGCAGGTCTCTGTTCTGACGTACAGACGTGCATGCAGGGCAGCAATAGCATATCACGAGGCTCTTTTCCACGTGCGGCAAGTTTCCCACGCTTGTTCCCACACACGCTCGTTTTTCTTGTGTCGATGGGGATGCAGAAAATCCGTGCGTGCGGGGCACGAGGCACGATCTTGCCGTTACCGCGTGTCTCCGCGGGGAATCCTGGGGTTGCGAGATATAGTCGCGCGTAAAAACTGCAAGGATTGCGAAACGCCTGCATGGCCAGAGAGTCAGGAAGAGCAGCACGAGGCGGGGTTTTAGAAAAAGACAAAAATACGATGGCTCGTGCGTTGTTGTGCGAGGAGCGAGCGCTATTTACGCGAGCTTTTCCCTCGCAAGATCCTGAGCATTTCTCGGGGGAACATAAACGACGGAAAGGATTCTCGCAACTGTGCGGCGCCGTTGCCCTTCTTTCTGCCCAATGGTCTACAGAGACCGGAGAAAGAAAAAAAAAAAGGAAACCTGTGCAGCGACCCATTTTTCTTTTACTCTCACGCTGCAAGTACCGCGTCCTCCTTCACGAGTACGTAAGTACGTAAGTACCTAAGTACAGCCGTTATATGTCGCGTCTCTTTTATGGGCCATACCATAAGCTTCGCCCCCGCATCCTCCGGTCTCTTCGCTCTTCCGTAAATTTATAAGCTCATCCAGGGAGCAGCGAACTTTGAGAGAAATCCCGCGAGGCATGGAAAAGTCATGGTCAAGTATCTTTGGGAAATTCACTGTCGCGATACGTTCACTATCGACGAAATAATTTCCACGCTGAAAAGAAAATTTTGTTGAAAAAAATGGATATTTTGTTCGATACGTTCGACTGAACGTTTTTTTTTTGAATAATCCCAAAAATTGTGTCATCGCAGCAAGAAATATTTTAGAAAGTCTCTTCGGAAGCAAATTTCTGTTGTTCCACTCGTAAATTTCGCTGGTAATTCCGTTTGAAACCAAAAATACTGCCAAAGTAACAAAAATTTTGAAATTATCAAATAAATATTTAGTTTCGCGTAAAAATATCGACGATTTTTAACAAAATTCCTATCCCAGTGCATTTTATTGCAAACACGCACACACACAATCTTTCTTTTCAAATAATTGAATTTACACGCGCAAAATACAGTGGAAACGAAACAGCAAGGGCTTTGCTTGAAATTTCAACTGCGGTCAGGACGGTAAATCTTTTCATCGTATTTGTCAAGCTCCAATTTGCTTGAAATATTCGCAGACGAAACCGCGCGGGCCCTAATAAGCTCTGCCTGCTTTTGCGATGGCACGTCCCGCGGTACAGTAGATAGACATTCGCCACTTGTTCGCATCGCGCTCAAGTCGTCTCGTTTTTCTCCTGCTATTCAATATTATAATTCAATAAGATTTTGTGCGAATTAAGAATCTTTTCACGTCGCGTACTCATTCACGTTGGTACGCGCCAATCAACGGAACGAATTCGCTTCACATAATACGAGATTCGCTCTGGGAACGAAATTTTGTTAAAAATCGCGTCGATATTTTGTTGGATACGAAAAACTAAATATTTGTTTGATAATTTCAAAATTTTCGTTACTTTGGCGTTATCTTCGATTTCCAACGGAATTGTCAGCGAAATTTACGAGTGGAACGACAAAAATTTGTTTCCGAAGAGAATTTTTCAGATTATTCAAAAAACCGTTTAGTCGATCGAAAAAAATATTCACATTTCTCAACAAAATTTGATTTTTCCGGAAAAATAAAGTCTCTTGACCAAAAATCGAGACAGCAAACACGACACTGCTGTTTTCCTGCTCGCGCCCATAAAACTTTCGAGTTTTTGCCATTTCAACCAAAAGCCCATTTGTAGAGATCGAGCGCAGGATCGAGCTATAGGTCGATTTTGTGAACGCGATCTAGACGTCGATACCGGGGGCCGTCGAACCTCAAGTTTTACAAACCTTACTGTACAGTCTATTCGGCGTAACGTCTGTGTGTCGAGCTTTCACCCTTGCTCCGAAGAAAAGCGATGAAAATGTTAAGAAACATGTCCCGGGGGCCGAGTTTGTTGCACCGCCGGATGCTTCACATCGTCGAGCAGTCTTTTGTACGCACACGTGCCTCGTATCGATATTGTGAATAAACGCGACAGTAGAAAACTGAAAAAAATACATTGAAATAGCCTGAACGGTGTCATACATCAAGAAGCGTATCGCGCGAGGCTCACACCCCATGCGAGTTCCGAGGGGTTGTTTATGACACCAGCTTTTGATAATATTCCGTCTCTACTCCTAGAGCCACCGATCGCAGGCACATATAGACGTCTACGCGCATTATTTCTCAAGAGTGCTTCCTGCGACGTGTGAATCGCCACGGAGTCCCAGCAGGCGCGATGCATTCAATAAATACGCAAGGCGTTTCGCGCTTAATCGATCGAGTATGCGATAAACGACCCTAAACTGTTGAGTGTCATACTTTTTTTTTTTCTTTATGCTTCGTGCGAACACGAAAAAACACTTTGAGCCCGATTTCTCCGCGGAGATTGGCTCTCTCTCGCTCTCCGTCATTTGACTGGGAACGAAATTTTGTTAAAAATCGTCGATATTTTGTTGAATACGATAAACTAAATATTTTTTTATAATTTCAAAATTTTCGGTATTTTGGCAGGAAATTTGGTTTCTAACGAAATTGTCAACGAAATTTACGAGTGGAACGATGAAAATTTGATTACGAAGAGATTTTCTTAAATATTTCTTGCTGCAATGACACAATTTTTGGGATTTTACAAAAAAAACGTTTAGACGAACGTAAATTTTTGTTTTTAGCGACAAGCAAGCAACAGCACCACCACAAACGTTCTCTGGTTCGTGCGACCATAAGTTTTCTTCCTCGCACGTAAAGAGTAGCGACATGCAATAATAAATGAAACAGAGTATTGTTTTTTTTTTTTTTTCGAGTCAAAGATTTTGTAATTGAGAAATAAGAAAAAAAAGGATGGAAAAAAGTGGAGACAGAGTCTGCTGTTCGCCTCACATTTCTATAGGTGGGTAGGAAGAGAAATTATCGATCCAGCAGTTACGACAACTTTTGGCTCGTGTCGCGGACACTCGAATCTCGTTGCCAACTGCAATCTTTGGAATCGTCGTTTGGTGCACGGAAATGGAGTGCACGTCGCGCGAGGCTCTTGCAGTAATAGTCGCGACTTTGAGTTGTATTCGGGAGGGAAAAAGGAAAAAGTTGTCGATAAACTACATTGACGTTTGTCTTCTGATTCGTACAGCACATCGGGCACGGACGTTTCTGCGATTACCGCATGCTCCAGAGTGTCGGAGACTTTTAATGAAGGTTCATCTCAATTAAGGCTCGCCGCGCCCCTCTCGACCGCTGAGGACCGTGCACGAGCCTCCCTCGCGCAAAGTATGCTCGCGGAATTCGATGAAACTTTTTTATTCAATGTTTCACGCTTTTGCGAATAGTTCGGGAGCAGGGCCGAAGAGGGAGAGAGAGGCAACGAAAGTTTCGCGACGGTACACGCAACCTCCTGTTATTATTCTCGTATAAATATTTATGCGAAAAAATAATAAGGCGAAAAGTGGTTAATTAAAAATTTTCCAACCAAAGTCTGGCTGGTCGAGTGGTGCATCGTATGGGCCAGCTACGGAAACAATTTCAGCAGCACCGCGTAAACGCCCGTTAACAGCTGCCTTCATTCCGCGCGCCAACTTTATTCTTTATATTTGCGCTCGCGGCCAACTACCGCGGGGATTCGGAATCCGCGGTCCTCAACAATCGAGCTTCGTCTTTCCGACAACCTGCTACGCTTGGGGAATTAAATCGTTCAATTATTGCGGAGGGGCTCGAAGAAATCCATCCCCAGAAAAAAAACGAATCGAGGCAAACAAGATAATTAAAAAGAAAAACTTCGTACCAGGCTCATCTCACTGATGTCACTGAAAACGAGATTTTGTTGAAAAATATCGATATTTCGTTCGATACGTTCGACTAAACGTTTTTTTTGAATATTCCCAAAAATTGTGACATCGCAGCAAGAAATATTCTAGAAAATCTCTTCGGAAGCTAATTTTTGTCGTTCCAATCGTAAATTTTGCCGACGATTTCGTTAGAAACCAAATTTCCTGCCAAAATAACGAAAATTTCAAAATTATCAAAAAAATATTTGGTTTATCGTGTTCAACAAAATATCGACGATTTTTAACTAAATTTCATTTCCACTGCGAGGATAAAAAATTGCTCTCGTTACTGGGGGACTCGTTCACGTTGGACAAAACGTTTTGTTTGAATGATTCCAAAAATTGTGTCATCGCAGCAAGAAATATTCTAGAAAATCTCTTCGGAAGCAAATTTTATTCGTTCCAATCGCAAATTTCGCTGACAATTCCATTAGAAACCAAATTTCCTGCCAAAATAACGAAAATTTTGAAATTACCAAACAAATATTACGTTCAACGTGTTCAACAAAATATCGACGATTTTTAACAAAATTTCATTTCCAGTTTACGGGTTTGCTCGCATCAGCAACAGGATATTCAAGGGAAAGACTCAATTTGACGAAACAAGCTTTGCCATTTTTTTACCGCAGGACCAGAATTTGCATGATTAATCATTAAAAAGCTGCAATGACCGTTATACCTTGAGATTTATCTCGTCATTTGTGCCCACTACGTAATACCGTGATTCTCGGATTCTCGTGGGTGTATGATCGATAGGATTTCAGAACGAACGCAGCGTGGGCGCTTTAATGCCATTGCCTACCCGGGCGATATGTGCTCGTCGCGAGTAGCGAATGTGCAGAGCACCCCGCGCGCGGGGAGATCCTCCGCCGCAGAGAGTGTCGTACACGTGTGTACAAAATGCGCATTCAACGCCCTGAAGCGCGTTCACGAACGAACGACCGCTCGTCTCCCGTTCCCAATCCTCGTGCGTATTTATTTTTGATCGAACAAAAATCGATTTTTTTCAACGAAATTTTGTTTTCCGGGCAAGAATTTAATTTTTTCTTCTTATTTTGGGTTCGTAGCCGTAAACAACGACGATTGAGTTTCCAAACATTGTGGTTGAAGAATCTGGAGCAATGCCCAACAAATCTTGATGAAAAAAAAGATAAAAATTGGTAGACAAGTTTGCAGACGCATCGCCGAGTGCTCAGCATGAAAATATATGCAACGAGAATTACTCTCGGCTGTGCAGCAGGAGAAAAGTCTCTCGCTGCTGCTGCGTCGACGGCTCGGCGCCGCGTACATTCACTTCGTAATTATATACTCATCTTTCCGTGCCGGCGTGTTTTGCTTGCTCTTTCACTCTGTCTAACTGTTTCTCCTTGTGTCTTCCACTCCGCACTCGCCGAGAGACAGCAGAGCAGAGACCTATGATATAAAAGTAACGGAAAAATGAAAAGGAGCGAAAAAACGACGAGACTGCTGTAGGATTTTCGCGCGAGCGCGAGGAAATATATATCGCGCGTTATCCACCGCCCACGCAATTTCTAAACTCGCCACCACCTGGTATTCACACCCTCTCATTCAAATCACTGTGCAGCGCTGATGCACTCTTGTAACAAGAAAAAAGAAACGAAACAAAAAGAAAAGTTGGCGAGAAAAAAATCTTTATTTCGCTTTTTTCTCTTTCGACGTTGAAGAAATATTTGCGCAATTGATAATTCAACGTTTTAACGTCCGCGAGCTTAACAAATTGTCGAGACAATACGCTGCAAAGATTTCTCCCACAAAAGTATCGGGCAAGAGGCTGCAACGAGTTTATCGGGGGAAAAGAAGGAAAGAGAGAAAAAGAGAAACCGGGAGCAGGAAAGAAAAAATGTGAAAAACAAAAAACAAATTGTCTGGGACGAGAGACAAGAAAATGTGCGGTTCAGGGCAGCGATAACGCGGGGGAGGGTTGATGAAAAATTCCCTTCCGTCTCCTCGTTGACGAAACGATATCCACTCCTCCACAGAGCCTCGGAAATAGTTTCTTTCTGTTATTAAGGGGCAAAAAGGTTCGCGGCGGATGAGAGAGAGTGACGTTGCCGAGGAAGAGGAAAAGGAAACAGCTGCGAGGGATAAGGGTGCCTGCTGCCTCGTCGAGAGTCTTTCTCGCGAGAAATACTCCCCGGTGAATCTTTTCCTGCACCCCCGCACATCTCTTTCCTCCTTCGCTTACAGTCGCGGCTCCTACGAAAAGAATACACTTTTTGCTCATTCCCGCGTCGCGCCTTTCGAGCCGGAAATATTTAACCCCCGGTACGTCCCTTACAATAATTACTTTCAATGCGAACCCATATAGCTATGTAAAGCGGTAACTTGACAGTATACACATTATATTAATATTACGTATATAAACATACAATAGCCCGTTGAAAAACGAGACTTTTCAACGGAGTATATTTTTCCATTCCTGCGTTGATGCAATTCAACGCTTCTGTACAGCCCAATTGTGCGGCGATGTCATTTTATGTCACGCTGGAAATGAACTTTTTTTAAAAATCGTCGATATTTTGTTGAACACGTTAAACTAAATATTTGTTTGATAATTTCAAAATTTTCGTTATTTTGGCAGTAAATTTTGTTTCTAATGGAATTGTCAGCAAAATTTACGATTGGAACGACTAAAATTTGCTTCCGAAGAGACTTTCTAGAATATTTCTTGCTGCGATGACACAATTTTTGGGATTATTCAAACAAAACGTTTATTTCAACGTCAACGAGTCCCCCAGTAACGAGAGCAGCTTTGTATCCTCGCAGTGGAAATGAAATTCAGTTAAAAATCGTCGATATTTTGTTCAACACGTTGAGCTAAATATTTGTTTGATAATTTCAAAATTTTCGTTATTTTGGCAGTAAATTTAGTTTCCAATGGGATTGTCAGCAAAATTTACGATTGGAACGACAAAAATTCGCTTCCGAAGAGACTTTCTAGAATATTTCTTGCTGCGATGACACAATTTTTGGGAATATACAAAAAAACGTTTAGTTCAACGTAAACGAGTCCTCCAGTAACGAGAGCAATTTTGTATCCTCGCAGTGGAAATGAAATTTAGTTAAAAATCGTCGATATTTTGTTGAACACGTTCAACTAAATATTTGTTCGATAATTTCAAAATTTTCGTTATTTTGGCAATAAATTTGGTTTCTAATGGAATTGTCAGCAAAATTTACGATTGGATCGACCAAAATTTGCTTCCGAAGAGACTTTCTAGAATTTTTCTCACTGCGATGACACAATTTTGGGAATTATTAAAAAAAAAAACGTTTAGTTGAACGTATCGAACAAAATATCGATATTTTCCAACGAAATTTTGTTTTCAGGGCATCCGGGGACTAAAAAATTCGTTCCAACGTCATCTAGTAACATTTTCTATTTATTTATTATTGCAGCGAGACAAAATTAATCAAAACAGTTTCAATGACGTTTGATTTTTATATTGGCAACGTGGCGAATGGAGCTGCGCATGGAAAGAGTAGAAATATAGTGTCAATAGCCCGCCTTTGTGATTTAAAGTGGCCGATCATGCAGTGTCTATGTCTATGAAGCGTCTATGTTAGCGAACGGGAGAGAAAGGGTAGCGTGGGTACGAGGAGAATCTCGAAAAGCCGTGGTGAACGCAAAGCACTCTGCTGCTGCTGCTGCTGCTGCATGGGTTCACTGACTCGACGAGTGTTCACTTTGATCCCAAATCGAGAGGTTCATGGCATAGATTCGTGAGACTCTCGTTAATGTTCTCATATAGTTTCTATCTGCTCTCTGTGCTGCTGGTACTCCTGTTCTTTCGCCCTCATAGTTACATATTCGCATACAAGGCGCTGGAGAGAGGGAGACGATGCCTGTATGGATGCCACGCACCCTGTGTGTCGTGCAGTATTATATAATGATAGAGCAGTGTGCACCGTATCAGCTAACGAGATTCGACGCGTATAAGGGTTCGTAGTTATACGAATCGATATAATGAATTATCGGAGACACTCAATTTTCCTGAGAGTCTCAGCAGCGATAGACGCAAGAATACAACGAGGTGCATTGACAATTTTAATTCCGATTTATCGTGCTAAACAAAATTTTGTTGAAAAAAATCGATATTTTGTTCGATACGTTCGACTGAACGTTTTTTTTTTGAAAAATCCTAAAAATTGTGTCACTGCAGCAAGAAATATTTTAGAAAGTCTCTTCGGACGCAAATTTTAGTCGTTCCACTCGTAAATTCCGCTGACAATTCCGTTAGAAACCAAATTTACTGCCAAAATAGCGAAAATTTTGAAATTATCGAAAAATATTCAGTTTATCGTATTCGACAAAATATCGCGACGATTTTTAACAAAATTTTATTTCCAGTCGCTGCATTTTCGAAAGAAACTTTAAAAAAAGGCAAATTTTGCATCATTGCCGAATATGCATCGTTCCTGTCAATACGTTGACAGGAACGACAAAAAAAACGCCAACGAATGACATTAGAAAAAGTTTGATGGGAAATAAAAGTGAGGGGATGAAACAGCAGCCAGGCTGTTGAACCCCCATGGCGAAATAATCGTCCTATTCAACACGAAGCAACTGGCAGTGTAATTACACTCGTATAAACGTGGCGCAGCGAGAGATTCTGAGCAAGTAGTAACGCGCGCGGCAGGCGCAGGCGAAATGGGTATGTGAGAAGTGCGAGACATAATTGCAACACAACGATAATCCAGAACTGCAACGTGTTTTCACTTCCATACATCGCGCGCATTTTCGTACCTCATTCCCAAACGTTTAAAACACTATTATTCTCAGCAAATTGTTGTATACACCGTTTGCCAAGTCTCGCGTTTACATAACCTGCTCACATGCCCAGAATTCATATATAACGGACACTCTGTTGCTCTGGAATCAAACTCTAATTTAACAGGAACAAGCTAATGTCATTATAATTTATCGAATCAAATATCAATTTAGTATCAATGGTCTGAACGCGCGGCCACTGAAATTCACACTCGAAACAATATTTTGTTGAAAACGATGGAAATTTCGTTCGATACGTTAAACTAAACGTTTTTTTTTAATATTCTCAAAAATTGTGTCATCGCAGCGAGAAATATTTTTGAAAGTCTCTTCGGAAGCGAATTTTTGTCGTTCGAATCGTAAATTTTGCCGACGATTCCATTAGAAACCAAATTTCCTGACAAAATAACGAAAATTTGAAAATTATCGAAAAATATTTAGTTTATCGTGTTCAACAAAATATCGACGATTTTTGACTAAATTTCATTTCCACTGCGAGGATACAAAATTGCTTCCGTTACTCGGGGACTCGTTTACGTTAAACTAAACGTTTTTTTTTTAAATCTCAAAAATTGTGGCATCGCAGCAAGAAATATTCTAGAAAGTCTCTTCGGAAGCGAATTTTTGTCGTTCGAATCGTAAATTTTGCCGACGATTCCATTAGAAACCAAATTTCCTGCTAAAATAACGAAAATTTTAAAATTATCGAAAAATATTTAGTTTATCGTGTTCAACAAAATATCGACGATTTTTAACAAAATTTCATTTCCACTGCGAGGATACAAAATTGCTCTCGTTACTGAGGGACTCGTTTACGTTGAACTAAACGTTTTTTTTTAATATTCCCAAAAATTGTGTCATCGCAGCAAGAAATATTCTAGAAAGTCTCTTCGGAAGCAAATTTTCATCGTTTCAATCGTAAATTTTGCAGACGATTCCATTAGAAACCAAATTTCCTGCCAGAATAACGAAAATTTCGAAATTATCAAACAAATATTTAGTTTATCGTGTTAAACAAAATATCGACGATTTTTAACGAAATTTCATTTCCAGCGACTCCGAGCGAGAGAGAAATTGCGTGAGAAACGTGAATTGAAGCCGAACGTTCATTTGGCAGTGCTTGTGGGGTCGAAATTCGCTGTCGCCGTGAAGAGGATCGAAAATAAAAAAAAGGAAACATTGAGGGAGCAGCAGAGTGATGTGGCTAAATCCATACATGTATGTATACATCTCACACGTATATACACGTAGAAAGCAGCATAGAGTTTGATTGGGTGTATCGGTCGAATGTGGCTGGGTAACGATAACGGTTACCGCGCCGCGGCAACCCATTCTATCCGCACATCTCGTGCATCTTTTACCCTCGCACCAATTCCGTTACTCAACTCTCCTCTGTATCTCCGTTCTATACAGAGCAATAACGTGCGGGCTATTCCTAACGATCCGGCCGCGTTGTGGTGAGGCTAGAGATCGAGTTCTGGCCAAGGAAATCCGCCCGACAGACATGAGCATGCAAAAGAGTCTTTTCAAGCGTTGGATACATTCACTGAAACCGAAACTTTGTTGGAAATGATCGATATTTTGTTCGATACGTTCGACTAAACGTTTTTTTTTTGAAAAATCCCAAAAATTGTGTCATTGCAGCAAGAAATATTTTAGAAAGTCTCTTCGGAAGCGAATTCTCGTCGTTCCACTCGTAAATTTCGCTGACAATTCTCTTAGGAACCAAATATTCTGCCAAAGTAACAAAAATTTTGAAATTATCAAATAAATATGTAGTTTATCGTATTCAACAAAATATCGACGATTTTTAATAAAATTATCGTTGGAAATGATCGATATTTTGTTCGATACGTACGACTAAACGTTTTTTTTTGAAAAATCTCAAAAATTGTGTCATTGCAGCAAGAAATATTTTAGAAAGTCTCTTCGGAAGCGAATTCTCGTCGTTCCACTCGTAAATTTCGCTGACAATTCCCTTAGAAACCAAATTTACTGCAAAAATAACAAAAATTCTGAAATTATCAAACAAATATTTAGTTTATCGTATTCAACAAAATATCGACGATTTTTAACAAATTTTTATTTCCATCGTTCGGAAAAAAGTAAAAGAAAAGAAATTTGTTGTATTTATTCAGTAAAATGTATTTCATCGGTTTCAAAACTTTTTTCCTTGGTACGAGAGCTATTTTTCCAACCGCGAAGTCTGCGTATCCGAGGCTCAAGAATTTCCCTTGGCGTTTTGCCTTCCTAACGATTTTTAACGTTCAACTATTTTTCAAGCTTTCCCAAAATTTTGTAAATCGATTTTTATTCCCGGAATTTCGTCGGAACTTTATCAAACTTTATGCACTTGAAATGCACATAGAAAAAAAGGAATTTGGACCGAGCAGCAAGCGGAGGGAGAGAACGACGTATAAAGAGGTCCAAGACCGGCGGGTGTAGGGTAGAGCTTTCTATTCTTTATATTTGTGTGCTTCCCACGTGCAGCAACCTCGGCTGCTGCTTATAAAACGAAAGTCGAGTTGTACATACAAAAGTTGGAGATTTTTCAAAAAGAGCTTGGCGCGAGTGCTACAACGTGCTCGCTCTTCCCTTTTCTCATGTTACCCTCACGTACACGTGCACGCACGGAGACGACATTACACTCGCATAGACTTTTCGTGTTTTCTGAAAAAGAAAGAGCACCAGGTTTCGCGATACTGCACATGAAGCAAAAGCGCAAGAATTTACGAAAAGGAAGGATCATGATCGTGATGACGGAATATAGAAAAGATAAAATCTTGTGGGTTTTGAATGCGGGCGAGGGGATGAGCAAGTGCAAAAAAGCAAGCGAAAGTTTTTCTCTATAGAGGAAAAATGAATTGTCATTGATCTCTGTACGCCTGAAAAATCACTTGCGCGCGTTGAGTGAAAAAATAAAAAGTCACTTTGATCTCGTACAGATAATCCGATCACGCGAGGCCAAAATGGGGATGATGGTCTGTGAAACGTACAACTCTACGACCTGAAAGTTATGGACTGCGTCCTCTGTGTGTGTTTCCATGTCCGTGTACGCACACACCTGCGAACATGGCATTTCCACATTATCGGAAACGTGGACTGAAGAGACAAAAAAAAAAGAAAAAGTTTCAATGGAAATTGTGCTCCGGAGGGCCTCGCAGAATGCAGTTCAAAAAATTACATTTCTTCCCCTTCTCGCGAGAACGTTAAAAGACAAAATTTAAAAACAAATGAAAAAAAAAAAATAAATCTTTGGAGATTAATAAATTAATTTAATTAAAATTTAAACAATTAAATAATCCTGGAAATTTGAATTATTAGAGAATTTTATTGAAGTGTCGGCTACGCGAATCGAAAGGAACGAATAAAAATCAGTTGCTCTTGATTCGAGAATTCTTCTTTAGTCTCCAACGATTTCTATCCAGCGGACGGAGAATTAGTTTTTGCCGTTGAAATATATTGTCTACCCAGATATATGGAACAAGATTTAACGAGAACAGCGATTGCCGCCGAAGAACGAGAAAGGCGTCGAGGAATTATATTTTTCCGATGGAATTTCATGGGGAATACGTTCGAGAAATCTTTTCGCCTTTACTCGAACGCTCGCGGGCTGTTGAATTGGTTTCTCGCACCTTATTTTACTTCAGGGTCCCATCAATGTTTTTTTAGCACTTTTCTGCTCGTGTATACCGAAATATGATCTGATGACAACAATTTGGAATGTATCCCTGCGCGGTGTGAAATATAGATCGATCTACGAGTGTAGAGACGATTGCTGTTGCTCGATAAATTCGTGTGTACACACAGACGCTTGTTGCTGGAAAACCGATTGCCAAAATGAATAATATCGATGGCAGGCTTCGGGAGCATGCAGCAGCAGCGAGTGGAGTGCGGAAGAAGCTAATGGCCTGCTAGAGCTGGGACGATACGTGGAGAGAGTTGCTCTCGCAAATAATAAAAAAATGAATAAAAAAGGAATACTATATGAGCTGCTGGTCTCGGTGGTTATTTACGATGTCTCGCGATCGGCTTTATATACGCGAGTTCATAAAATATATACGCCACATTAACCTATGGGGTTTCCTATGGGGAAAAGCCTACTTTTTTAGTCTCGATCGGTTGCCAAATTTCCAATTCATTTACTGCAAATGAAATTTTATCAAAAATCGTCGATATTTTGTTGAATACGCTAAACTAAATGTTTAGTTGATAATTTTCAAAATTTTCGTTATTTTGGCAGCATATTTGGTTTCTCACGAAAGTGACAGCGAAATTTACGAGTGGAACGACTGAAATTTGCTTCCGAAGAGACTTTCTAGAATATTTCTTGCTGCGAGGACACAATTTTTGGAATAATTAAAAAAAAACGTTTAGTTGAACGTATCGAACAAAATATCGATCTTTTCCAACGAAAATTTTGTTAAAAATCGTCGACATTTTGTTAAACACGATAAACTAAATGTTTAGTTGATAATTTTCAAAATTTTCGTTATTTTGGCAGGATATTTGGTTTCTCACGAAAGTGACAGCGAAATTTACGAGTGGAACGACTGAAATTTGCTTCCGAAGAGACTTTCTAGAATATTTCTTGCTGCGATGACACAATTTTTGGAATAATTAAAAAAAAAAACGTTTAGTTGAACGTATCGAACAAAATATCGATCTTTTCCAGCGAAAATTTTGTTAAAAATCGTCGACATTTTGTTAAACACGATAAACTAAATATTTGTTTGATAATTTTTAAATTTTCGTTATTTTTTCAGGAAATTTGGTTTCTAATGGAATCGTCTGCAAAGTTTACGAGTGGAACGTCAACAATTAGCTTCCGAAGAGACTTTCTAAAATATTTCTTGCTGCAACGACACAATTTTTGAGATTATTAAAAAAAAAAACGTTTGGTCGAACGTATCGAAGAAAATTTCTATCTTTTGCAACAAAATTTATTTCTCAGTGAAGGAATGAGCAGAGCAAAGAAAGTGGAAAAGAAAGAGGAGTCTCCCATTTCACGCGACGTTATATATCCAAGAAAAGATTGCTGCTGGGCGACTGAGCGTAAGTACAGCAGGAGAAGGATGTAACTGGTTATTGTCTTGGGTGAAACGAACAACAGAGATATATGCCAAGGGGCCCGGGCGCACGCGCCCGTGACCGTAATTACCGTGAAGGGCCAACGAACGAGTGAGTTGAGCGAGAAGAACGAATGTACACACCAGCAGCAGCACCAGCAGCAACATTGAGAATAACGAGAATTTTCCAGCACCGCGAGCACCAGCAAAAGCTCGTACGTCTATAACGTGCTCCACCCTTTATACGTGCGTCTGCTGCTCATCATTGCGGTGTGCTGGAATAATCACGACGTCGTCGTCGTAGTGTCTCGACGTCGAGTCGACTGCCTGCCGCTGCACCTTTTTTTTTTCTTATTATTTAAATACGAAAAGCATCGCAGAGTGAAATAATAAACGAGACTTGAGAATGCAGCTTGAAAAGTGCACTATTCGGGCTAGACTTGCTCCATAAAATGATGAACACTAATGCGTGTTAACGCGTCGACACAATAGACTTTTATTTTCCTGATGAAAAAAATATACTCGTGTGTGAAATGTGACGCATTCTCGAAGCATCAACATTCCGTGCAATCGGTTGGTTCATTTTCTATGGAAAACAATAAACAATAAGAATCACACAAGCGAATGGACATTTGCAAAGGCGGACGCGATGGAAATGATTTTTTCTTTCCTTTTTTTTTTCGTTCTTTCAATCGCGTCACAATGAATGTCTTTCCAATATTATCGAGTTTCACAACTGCGATTATCAAAGTTGGACGATATTTTCAAGATTTCGTGCTTATAGCCAGTTGTGATATAAAACAGCTGTTTTTTTTGCGCGTCCATCATCGGGGCAAAGGCTGCATGTGCTGTAGCGAGAAAAAGGACGGAAATAGCGAGCCTGAGGGTCGTAATTAAATATTTCGTCGTATTTTATCGAGCTTCCGAGTCTGGCACACGGGATTCGCAGCAGGGCTTCTTGCGTGTTTTGGAGTCTCCGCTGAACAAGTGCATTTCGTACGTAAATGCGAAAATGCATTCGGAATATTATATTCTGTACTTCGCGAGTATCAAATTCACGAGAGCGCGTCGAATGATTTTTTCTCTGCAGCGTACAGTGGAAAGAAAATTTTGTTGGAAAAGATGGAAATTTTGTTCCGTACGTTCGACTAAACGTTTTTTTTGAATATTCCCAAAAATTGTGTCATCGCAGCAAGAAATATTTTAGAAAGTCTCTTCGGAAGCAAATTTTAGTCGCTCCACTCGTAAATTTCTCGGGAAATTTCGTTAGAAACCAAAACAACGAAAATTTTGAAATTATCAAAAAATATTCAGTTCATCGTATTCGACAAAATATCGACGATTTTTCAAAAAATTTCTTTCCCACTGCAGAAATAGTTAATTGTACAAAATTCATTGTTAATTATAATTTAAAAATTTATAGTTTCAATAAAAACAAGATTTCGTTGAAAAAGAAGGAAATTTCGTTCGACTAAACGTTTTTTTTTAATAATCCCAAAAATTGTGTCATCGCAGCAGGAAATTTCTCGGAAAATTCCATTAGAAACGAAAATCCTGCAAAAATATCGAAAATTTTGAAATTATCAAAGAAATATTTAGATTTTCAACAAAATTTCATTGCCAGTGGAGGCGCGTGTGCGTATCGAGAGGAACGCATCCATCTGGGCATAGTGCAGCAGCCAATTATCGAAAGCTCAAAAAAAAAAAATCATTCGTGTCTCCATCGCATCGCGAAGGAATTTTCTTCGTCCTTGAAAGTTTTCGTAGTTGAGTTTGCTGATGCATGTGAATGAATAATCCATTCGACGAGGAGCGCGCGGTAACAAAGAGTCCAGACAGCTCTCATAACTTGGTCCTACATATACAGATGATAGGAATATAATTAGGAACACCGTGCCCTCGTTACGAGAGTGTAATGACCTCCTTAGTTCCTAGTCGCTTCTCTCGAAAGGTAAAAAACTAAAAAAAAAAATTTCTCATACCCGAGCAAGAAGTTTAAGTCGCGCGCGGAGACAAGATCGAAGACTCTTGCCCTGGCTTGCATAATTAACACGATAATTATACGTGAGCAATTGGGCGAGACGAAAATGAGAAAACTGAAGACAGTGGCAGAGAAAAAAAAAATCACTAATGAGAGAATTTTTTCTTTTTTTTTCTCGAGATAAATTTCGTGCAGTCTCGGGAAATAAATTTGTTTTATTTCCCAGCAGAAAAAAGAGAATGTAATTGGAGCAGAAACATGTAACGCTCCAACATTTCGGAGGCTCGCACGCTCAATTACATTACGCCAAAGCAATAAGTACACCATGTCGCTGAAACGTTGTTGTAGCACGAAACAGATGTTTCTGGACTTTTTCACATCAACCAAATGGAACGAGGATTATAATGATAACATATCGAACGATCAATTTCATTTTTTTTCCATCAGCAGCATGTTCGAGGGCGAGCAATTTGATTGGGTGATTGCAAGGACAAAAATTTGCGATGATCTTCCGTTTCGTTAACAAATTCAACCCAAACTAATTTTTCAAGATTTTTCTTCTACCGTTTTCGAGTAATTGAGAGTTTAAAAAATAAAAAAGGAATTCGCATTGGTAATTTCATCGATTTCGTAAATTTCGTTGTATTTTACATTAAAAATTGTGATTTCTCTCCAGAAACGATAAGAATTATAAAATTGACGTTTGCATCGTTGCAATGCAACGAAAAATATATTTTTTATTCATTATTTTGATAATTAATTGACTCGTTGAAATTTTTCTAGTAAATTTACTTTTCGAATGACGAAAAAGACTTTCTCGTTATTCTCGAAAAACACTTCATGAAAATTTTGTGCGATGCTATAAAAAAAAATGAGTTTGCGTTGCATTTCAACGATGCAAACTTCAGCATCGTTAAGAATTAACAACGAGACGAAGAAATTGTTTCGAAATTAGCATCCGATCAAGTTGTCGCGTCGTACTTTATTTGCAAGACTCTACGGAGCGAAAAAAATCCTAAACAAAAGTGATGCTCTCGGCGTATGAAAATTCCGCTATGAAAGCAAAAAGTCTCGTCGATATTTCGAGGGCTGGATCATCATAGTCGGGTGAATGGGCGAGAAGGGTTTGTCCCATCAGCATGTACTCGAGCGAGTCACCACGAACGAAATGTCAACGGGGTGCAAACGTCGTAATAAGCAGAAAGCGATAGCAAAAGGAAAAGAGGAATAAAATGAGGGCAAATTACGTTAAAGGCTGCGTCGAGAGTCAGAAAACAGGCGACAATCCTTTTTTTTTCTTCCATCCACTCAATTTCTTTATTTTTACATGGAAAATTGTAAATTTTACAAATTTTATGCAATAAAAAAATTAATAATGTATTAATTATGAAAAAACACACACACACGCACACACACACATTGGCGTAGGCGTGGGAGAAGAATTGCAAGACGGAGAGTTGCGTAGACATGATCCCGGTCGGTCGCGTTCGTCGTGAGGCGCGGGGCTGACGAAATATACGCGAACGACGAAACAGGGTGAAGCGAACCGCCGCGCTGCGTAGCTACGAACGCAGTGGCGAGCGGTGGTGGGGAGAGAAGCAGCAGCGCCGGCGCGCGCTGGCTGGCGAGCGGCGAGCGCGCGCGGTGGTGGGGGCCGTAAACACGCCGGCGCCACGGGACTTCAGTACGACCGCGTCGGTCAGAGGCTACGCATCGTCCGGTCCGCGTTCCGTGTTTCTCGTGCCACGTTATACTCCGGATTTTCCATCGACGAATAAAACGGATATACGCGAATCGCTAGCCACGAATTGCAACGATATTGTCGAAAGATTTGTCGAGTGCCCGGAACGATGTTGAGAATCGAGTTTAAATAAAAATACAAATGATGGAGAAACGCGGCAGTTGGAAGGAGCGAGCGAGACGTCGCGCATAGAGTCAATTTCGAGCTGCGATGTTTATTTTATTCAGCGATACACTCGCGATGGTTGTAGCGAAAGAAAAATCGATGGGAATTGCGCGATCCAGCGGAAATTAGAATCTCGTGTCTTTTTGTTTTCGTCCTCATTGACAAGTGCGTAGCGTCCGGTGTTTTGTTGATTTTATTGCGTTTTTTTACGAGCGCGGCGTGTGGTGCGGGGCTGACGCGATGAAAAGTTTTTCTCGATATCGAGAATAAGGAAATGCATCCGCGGACTTGTTCGACTTGTCTTTAGCGCTCGTGCTGCTGCTTTTCGATCGCAGGGAATACGACGAGGCCAGAAAGACTGTTTCACTGTTTTGTGATGTGATTTTTTTAGTGCTCATTTTATCACGTTGCTCGGTGTTTGGGATACGAGTAAGCGCGAGTTTGCTGTTTAGTGCGTGTGTGTGCGTATCAAGATATATATTTATATCTCTCTACACGGTGTTTCTGTGCTCGTCTGCTCTCCTCGGCTTCGTTTGGTCGTCGGCCTTCGCACGAGGGAACAAAGGGCCGAACGAGTGGGAGCTCTCGCGGCTGCTTCTCTCTCTCTCTCTCTCTCGCGCGCTTGTCCAATGTTGGCGAGACAAGTGAGACGGAACAGCGTTACGAGAAAGGGACGACGAGGAAAATAAGAGCGAAAAGTATCGAGCGAGAACCTCGACCAACTGGTAAGTCGATTTTTACTAATTTCTCATTTTCTCTCCCGCGTCTCTTTGTCCCGGAAAAACTCGCACACGCTCGAAATATCATTTTTTTCTTTACTCATTCGAGTTCGGAAAAAATGCGACGGATCGGTCGATCCATTTGATCAAAAATTGTGATGAAATGAATGATTTTTCATTCTACTGAAGTTCGCGACGTTTCGATCCAACGAAAAATACGTTTTGCATTAAATTTTTCGTTCAATTTCAAAAACGGCGCAAATTTTCATCAAATTTTTCTCTTTCGATGATGAAAAAATATTGTTTTATGCACCAGACGAAATATTCAGTAAAAATCGTTAGTTTTGATCAAGAAAACCAAGAATTTCGTTGCATTGCAACGACGCAAACTTTGACGTCGTTCGGATTTTCACATTTATCGGTTTTCACGATCATAACGTTTCGTCTGTTGACGTTTTTTCTCTCCGCCTTTCCGCCGACTCTGTAAATCTGGACACAATTCTAAAAATTCCTAAAAATGCGGAGACGACTGTTCGAAATCTTGAGCTCGGAATTTCATTTTTAAAATTGTACGAAATTTTTTTTTTTTTTCAAATTCATTTTTTCTTCCAATGAATGGATCCGTTGGATTTGCTCGGACACGAATGACCCAAGTTTACGGAGCAATGTCGTGTGTTGTTGAGTAAAACGAAACTAAATCGATCTCGTGTTGGGCATAAATAAATGAGAGGTCACTGGACTTGCATGTGCGATTATAACGATTACGAGAACCTCCCGTCATGCTAATCCAGATGACGCGTACTTTTTTAGAAAGCTTGCAGTTCCGATTGTATAACGAATGCAATTACGTAATGTGACAACCCTTGCGGTGGTGGCTAACAGTGTCAGGGTCAATTCTCACGTGCTACTTTTTCTCAACTTTGAGGGGAATATATTCGTGCGTAGTCTGTGGGACTCGTAAACCGTTGCGCAATTCCTCCGTCAGGCGTGCGTTTTTTTTTCTCTAATTATTATTTTTCCTATGATATTGAAGTTTGCATCGTTGCAATGCAACTAAAAACACATTTTTTATTTATTATTTTGATAATTAATTGACTCGTTGCAATTTTTCTAGTAAATTTACTTTTCGAATGGCGAAAAAGACTTTCTCGTTATTGTCGACAAACACTGTATGAAAATTTCGTGCGATGCTATAACAAATAATGAGTTTTCGTTGCATTTCATCGATGCAAACTTCAACATCATTTTTTCCTTTTGGAAAATAGATTTTTTAGATTAATCGCATTTTTTTTTTCATTTTAACTCAAAATTCTCAATATCCCTCACGATTCGTTGGAAAGTTTCAATGAAAAGGAGCTTAAAACGAAATGGAGCAAGCTCATTTCCTCTCCTTGATGATTATCGAAACGATTTTGAAGTTTGAATCGTTGAAATGCAACGAAAAGTCATTATTTTTCATAGCAACGCACGAAATTTTCATACAGTGTTTGTCGAGAATAACAAGAAAGTCTTTTTCGCCATTCGAAAAGTAAATTTACTAGAAAAATTGCAACGAGTCAATTAATTATCAAAATAATNTGCGATGCTATAACAAATAATGAGTTTTCGTTGCATTTCATCGATGCAAACTTCAACATCATTTTTTCCTTTTGGAAAATAGATTTTTTAGATTAATCGCATTTTTTTTTTCATTTTAACTCAAAATTCTCAATATCCCTCACGATTCGTTGGAAAGTTTCAATGAAAAGGAGCTTAAAACGAAATGGAGCAAGCTCATTTCCTCTCCTTGATGATTATCGAAACGATTTTGAAGTTTGAATCGTTGAAATGCAACGAAAAGTCATTATTTTTCATAGCAACGCACGAAATTTTCATACAGTGTTTGTCGAGAATAACAAGAAAGTCTTTTTCGCCATTCGAAAAGTAAATTTACTAGAAAAATTGCAACGAGTCAATTAATTATCAAAATAATTAATAAAAAATGTATTTTTCGTTGCATCGCAACGATGCAAACTGCAGTAGAATATGAATATTTTGTACATACGAAAAATAGAAAGATCGCCATGCAATAATTTCGATTTTTTATTATCAATTATTATGATTATTTAAATTTTTATAAAATTTTTTTTTTTTTATTGCAACGTGTGCAGTGTACGCGTTCTTTGGGATCAACGAATTATTATGTAAACGCGCGTTTTCGAACTTGACATTCGATTGATCTTTCGAGGATTCGTTATCGAGCTGCTGATACATAACAAACGAGGCATTCAGAATATATATGAGAATAATGTCCGAGGGGGGAAATTGCTTTCGGCAATAATGTGATAACGCTTATCTACGCTATTTTTCTTATCGTCGTATTAATTCCTTTCCGTCCCCCGACCCCACTCCCCCTTCATTCTTCTTCAATGATTATTATTATTTTTTTTTGCGCGGCTCACCGCTCGCNCTCTTGTCACTCTCGTACTAATATCTCGCTTTTCTTATCGCAAAAAAAAACCGCCGACGATGTCCGAGCTCCACGATGTCCGAGCATCGTCGTATTTCGATCTATGGATAGAAATTTTTGGATGGGGCGCGTGTATCAATGTTTTTAGTTTATTTCGACGACATTTTCATGAGCCATTTCTATTCCGCGCCTTTTTTTTCTATCTCGCGACTATCGAGGCCTGAAGACTCTGGAAAAACATATTTTTGCGCGCGACACGACGACGTGGCGGCAAGTTTCTCTCGCCTCGCCTACAGATTCTTTCTCGTCACCCCGCACTCTCTTCTCTCTGACGCTTATCTAATCGCTGACAACTGTTTCGATTCTTACAACAATAAAATAGTTGTTGCGAATTTTTCGTGTTTTTTCGATCCCGTATCGATTTTGAGGCTTTGCTGGAAAGTTTGAGGAATAAAGTGAACGCAGGGAGTCAAAAGTATGCATCGTTGAGATCGAAGGAATTCTGTGCTACGATGATAATGAATGTTTCGTTGGAAAAGATCGATATTTTGTTCGATACGTTCGACTAAACGTTTGTTTTGAATTATTACAAAAATTGTGGCATTGCAGCGAGAAATATTCTAGAAAGTCTCTTCGGAAGCAAATTTTTCTCGTTCCAATCGTAAATTTTGCTGACAATTCCATTAGAAACCAAATTTCCTGCCAAAATAACGAAAATTTTGAAATTATCAAATGAATATTCAGTTTATCGTGTTTAACAAAATATCGACGATTTTTAACAAAATTTTCGTTGGAAAAGATCGATATTTTGTTCGATACGTACGACTAAACGTTTGTTTTGAAAAATCCTAAAAATAGTGTCACTGCAGCAAGAAATATTCTAGAAAATCTCTTCGGAAGCAAATTTTTGTCGTTCCACTCGTAATTTTTGCTGGCAATTCCATTAAAAACCAAAATTACTGCAAAAATAGCGAAAATTTTGAAATTATCAAACAAATATTTAGTTTATCGTATTCAACGAAATATCGTCGACGAAAATTGGGAGGATAATCGTTACGATTATTTTGATCAAAGTTTTACATCGTTTCGATGCAAAGTTCGATCGAAAGCGTTCGATTTAGGGATGCGGATGAGGCTCGTGTGCATATGTACGCTCGCGTACGATATAGTCGGGGTGATTTTAGTATCACCGCGTTGTGCTGCTGCTCTGTGCACACCGCATCGCTGACCCATACCCTCCGGCTGCCATCGACGAACCTGCAAGACAGGTAGTGACGTCATTCTCGGTCCACATGCAGTTTCCTTTTGTCCTTGGTCTTTCCCTCCCCCCCCACCCCTTTCCTTGGGCTCGTTCTCTCTCGTCCTTTTTTTTCATTCCTGTTTTAGTCCGCGCGCATGCATCGATCGCGATGACCGTTAGGCGATATATGGTATTTATAGAATCCCATATACCAGTAACAAGACTTGTGCGAGATTTTTTTTCAAACGCGCAAACATCGAAAGGGCGTGCCTCTCCTCGCGCTGCACACAATAATTTTTTTCATCAGACTCGGAAATATTATGATGTCGAAGTTTGCATCGATGAAATGCAACGAAAAATCATTATTTTTTCTATAGCATCGCACAAAATTTTCATACAGTGTTTGTCGACAATCGAGAAAGTCTTTTTCGCCATTCGAAAAGTAAATTTACTAGAAAAATTGCAACGAGTCAATAAATTATCAAAATAATAAACAAAAAATATATTTTTCGTTGTATTCCAACGATGCGAACCTTAATTCCCATAAATTCAGGACGTTGAAGTTTGCATCATTGAAATGCAACGAAAACTCATTATTTTTTATAGCAACGCACAAAATTTTCATACAGTGTTTGTCGAGAATGACGAGAAAGTCTTTTTCGCCATTCGAAAAGTAAATTTACTAGAAAAATTGCAACGAGTCAATTAATTATTAAAATAATAAATAAAAAATATATTTTTCGTTGCATTTCAACGATCCAAACTTCCTGCTGCATTTTTGTGTGCCTGTGTTTTTTTTTTTTCATAATTTATTAAATTCATGGAAATCGCGATTTGGGGGCATTTCTGCTTCGATGACCGCGATGTGAAAGACTCGGGTGCTCGATTTATACCTTTAAGACCGCGTGGCGGCCACACCGTCATCGCGGTCGCGCAGCTTATGCTGCGTCGTCGGACTCGTCTAGCTCCACGTCCGAGTATAATTTTCATGCAATATCCATGAGATGACTGCGAGAGCTAAGAACCAGAAGAAAGAGGCGAAAAAGAGCTCGTTGTGGAGATCGCTCTCTCTCTCTCTCTCTCTCTCGTTCTCGAGGGCCTTGCGCCTCGAGGTGTGCAACCAGCACAAGAGGCAAGAGCAGCCTCCTCATCCTTCTCTCTTTCGCTTCCCTCTTGCTCGCGTCCGTTCCGAGCACCACCAGAGATGTTCATGTTGTCCATATTTATCCGTAGCACGCGGGAGCCCCCGGAGCTCCGAACCATTAATTTCAGTCCTCCCGCGGTCTCAACTTACGCGACGACCATGCGAACAAGAGTATATATATCTTGATGGCGTGCGAGTGTGTGATCGTGAACTACAAAAAGTGAGACGACTTCCAGAGCCAGGAATATACTACATATATATATATGTATATTGTATGAAACGTTGACGAGACTATTTTAACTCTCGGAGCGCGCGCGGTTACCGCGACAATAATTACAGCGTCAATCACCGCATTTTATACAGATTGTTATTTTATCGTCAATTTTACATTCTTTCTTTTCGCTTTACCTGAGAATTTTAAACGCACTCTTGATTTTATGCCACGCACTGGAAATGAAATTTTGTTCAAAATCGTCGATATTTTTTCGAATACGGTGAAGTAAATGTTTTTCTCATAATTTCTAAGTTTTCGTTATTTTGGCAGTAGATTTGGTTTCTAATGAAATTGTCAGCAAAATTTACGATTGGAAGGACAAAATTTGCTTCCGAAGAGACTTTCTAAAATATTTCTTGCTGCGATGACAGAATTTTTGGGATTAATCAAACAAAACGTTTAGTTCAACTTGAACGAGTCCCCCAGTAACGAGAGCAATTTTGTATCCTCGCAGTGGAAATGAAATTTTGTTAAAAATCGTCGATATTTTGTTGAACACGATAAACTGAATATTTATTTGATAATTTCCAAATTTTCGTTATTTTGGCAGGAAATTTTGTTTCTAATGGAATGGTCAGCAAAATTTACGATTGGAAGGACTAAAATTTGCTTCGGAAGAGACTTTCTAAAATATTTCTTGCTGCGATGACAGAATTTTTGAGATTATTCAAACAAAACGTTTAGTTGGACGAAAAAAAGTATATGCAATGTGAGAATTCTTGGGAAATGATGATCCTCGCGCAAGCTTTTTTGGTGCTTGCGCTGATTCGGCAAATTTAACGAAAGAGCTGGTCATCAAGGAGGAGAAAACACACATACCCTCTCGACTCGACGTTATATATTCCTCTTTTGTAGACTCTGCAGACGCTCGGGCGCCGACGATTATCGATTCACATATATCCTGCAATTTTTATCCCTCTCCGCAGCAAACCTCTTATGTATTCCTCTTGCTCTTTTCTTTCTCTTTTCAGTCCCATAGCAAGAAAACGTGGAAAAATTCTGTTGGAAAAGGAATATACTGCCAAAAACGAAATTGAAGTTTGCATCGTTGCAATGCAACGAAAAATACATTTTTTATTCAGTATTTTGATAATTAATTGACTCGTTGGAATTTTTTTAGTAAATTTACTTTTCGAATGGCGAAAAAGACTTTCTCGTTATTCTCGACAAACACTGTATGAAAATTTGGTGCGATGTTATAAAAAATAATGATTTTTCGTTGCATTTCATCGATGCAAACTTCAACGTCCTGAATTTATGGGAATTAAGGTTCGCATCGTTGGAATGCAACGAAAAACATATTTTTTATTTATTATTTTGATAATTAATTGACTCGTTGCAATTTTTCTAGTAAATTTACTTTTCGAATGGCGAAAAAGAATTTCTCGTTATTCTCGACAAAGACTGTATGAAAATTTCGTGCGATGCTATAAAAAATAATGAATTTTCGTTGCATTTCAACGATGCAAACTTCAACGTCATCCAAAATAATGAAAATTTTAAAATTATCAAAAAATATTTAGTTTAGCGGATTCAAGAAAATATCGACGATTTTTAAGAAAATATCTTTTCCAGTTTATATGAGAATAGGGTTGAAATAACTTGACGAGCAGCACGACACTGCTGGGGGAATAGTTGAAAGACCGAAGAGTAAAAACGTAACAGATATAGCGAGGAGTCTCGTAGGGACAGCCAGCAGCATGTTGGATCGAAAAGCGAGAGGCGAACGACGCGGTGGAGTCGCGCTCTCGGTGCTCCGAGAGCAGGCGACTTTAGCGCAGAGAGTTCTCCTGCTGCTGCTGCTGCTGCTGCCAAGTTGCTCTCGCTCTCTCGCTCTCGTGGTTCTCCTTTTGTGGCGAGACTGTCGGGCGCCCTCCTGCGTGATGTGCACCGGGCATATCGATTCTCCTTCTTCTTATTCCCTCTTCTTCGAATGTCGATAACGCGAGAGATTCCTCGTAGCAATCGCGTGGCTTCGGTGCTTCCTTCTGCTTCTCGGGAGTATAGCGATATATAAGCCATGCGAATATACTGCAACGAGGGTGCGCGGCGCGTCTAAAAAAGGTCATCCCTGTTTCCTCTGCTGCTGTCAAAACTTGAATCTCTTGCAGAAACGATCGCAACGATTTATTTTCTTCACAGAACGCGCACGCAGCAGCAGAGCCTTTTACCATTTTCTAAAGATGCTGAAGTTTGCATCGTTGAAATTCAACGAAAACTCATTATTTTTTATAGCATCGCACCAAATTTTCATACAGCGTTTGTCGACAATAACGAGAAAGTCTTTTTCGCCATTTGAAAAGTAAATTTACTAGAAAAATTGCAACGAGTCAATTGATTATCAAAATAATGAATAAAAAATATATTTTTCGTTGCATTGCAACGATGAAAACTTCAATATCATATTTTCTGCCCCAAATTTATTTTCAATCCTTTGCTTGTTGTTATTTTAATCAGCAGCAGGAACCTCAATTGTCTCTCGTCGCTCGTTATAATTTTATTATTTTTTTTCGTATTTATTTGACGCGAAAGCCAGACGCGGGCCATCAGTTGCTGCGACGAACGAGAAAAAATAAAAAAAAAGAAAAAGAAAAAAGTTTTTTCTCGAAAATGACGAGTGCCTAGTGTGTGTGACGTCAGACTTTCGAGCCTACGCACTCACGCGACATTTGCCAATCGGGCGTGGGTCGTGCCTCTCTGACGAAAGTTTCGATCGCCCCCAGCAGTTGAATTTTGCGGTACCACAGACTTTCTGACTCTCTTTCCATTTACGACTCAGTGATTTTACAATTTTTACTATTTTTTTTCTAACCGTCTCATGGGCTCTCAAAAATTATGAATGAAATGCAAACGATGCAAACTTCAGTATCATTCTTTTTGAATAATCCCAAAGATTTTGTCTTTGCAGCAAGAAATGTTTTCGAAAGTCTCTTTGGAAGGAAATTTCAGTCGTTCCAATCGGAAATATCGCTGACGATTCCGTCCCGAGTCTCTAGATACCGAAGAAAATGATTAATCCCGACAAAATAATATTTTACAGTGCGGCTGTAATAATTGACAAAAATAGATACGCTCCGGTCCTCAATTTGCAAGTTATTACGTGTGTCCTCCATAATGTCGTCTCATGGAGCACAGTGCAGAATTCTTTAGAAATATTGCGAGTCGCAATATAATGTTTGGAACAAAAATGATTTATGGGACTCGATGAGACTGCTTTTGTAGTTTTTCAACAACGATATTCCATTTTGCTTTGGTCCGCGTCGTGCATATACATTTATAGCACACACCACGCGAATGCTTCATCATATCAGAGCTCATGGAACACTGTGCCCTCGATACCATCGATCACTGCGTATCGACGCCCGATTCACCATTCCAATGCACTTGTTCCGTTTCGGTCGAACGAAAACCTCGTTCCTGCTGCTGCGATGACTTCGTGCACGAAATTCAAACGTTTATTTCCTTTTTCTCGCTCTCTCTCTCTCTCTCTCTCTCTCGCTCTCTCTCTCTCTCTCGCTCTCTCGCTCTCTCGGTCTCTGTCGGAATAGAAGCTCTAGACAGTCCATAGTTACGTATTTGCATATACCGGGAATTGAATCGGGCATGCACCAAACGTGTATTAAATGTCGAATCAGTCTCTTCGCCTGTCGCGCGCGGGGCTCTATGATGTATGGATATTTCGATGGTGCACTTGAAATTCTCGTCGTGTCTCGATTCTACATGCCCGCATCCCAAAACCAATTTTATTCATTCTCCGCGAGAGGAAATATAGTTTGACTCTTGCTTCAGAGATTCTTTAATTGATGATACGCGCCGCGTGGAATGCATGGCTTTTGTGCTGCTGCAATATTAACATGCACGTGCAATATTGAAAAGCAATTAAATGTTAGCAATTTGGCATTCATTTGTTTGTACTCGAATGCGAGGATTCGGTGCGCATATTTCTTTATCGCCATTATTCTGCCTGCGGTCCGATGGTTTTTTTAAATTTATTTTTCTCAAAACGTTGACTGAAAATGAAATTTTGTTAAAAATCGTCGATATTTTTTTTTATTATTTTTTATTAATTTATTATTTTATTTATTATTTTTTTTAGCATCGCACCAAATTTTCATACAGTGTTTGTCGACAATAACGAGAAAGTCTTGTTCGCCATTCGGAAAGTAAATTTATTAGAAAAATTGCAACGAGTCAATTAATTATCAAAATAATTAATGAAAAATATATTTTTCGTTGCATTGCAGCGATGCAAACTTCAATATCATGATAATTTTGAAGTTTTCTTTATTTTGGCACAATATTTTGTTTATAATGAAATTGTCAGCATAATTTTACGATTGGAACGACCAAAATTTGCTTCCGAAGAGATTTTCTAGAATATTTCTTGCTGCGATGACCAAATTTTTGGGATTATTCAAAAAAACGTTGAGTTGCAACGTATCGAACGAAATATCGATCTTTTCCAACGAAATTTTGTTTTCAGTGTTCATTATACGGAGATCCGGGACTCTGTCCGCGAAAGCTAATGAGCTCGAAAGTGTTTTTATCTCTCTACACGTTTGCTCGTCCGTGTGTTGTTGACATATTACGTATCTTTTTAATCTGCTTCAATTTCCGCCTCAATTTTCGTCGCGACGAACGTCCGATAGCACACACTCTAAAGAACAGCGCGTGCGTGGGTGTGCAGCAATCGGTTTCACTCACATTCCGATGCACCAGCAACAACATGTTATGATGCTGCTTGCTCTATACACGTTTATATAAAGATTGGAGAGAGAAAAGTCACCGGCCTGCTGCTGCCGCTGCTGCTGGGCGCTTTGCGCGAATCGATTTGAAACCTGGTAACCCAGTTTCTTCTCGAGTAAAATGAGTTTTAACGAGAGAGTTAACGTGTGCTCTGGACCTCTTCCTTTCGCTCTCTCTCTCTCTCTCTCTCTCTCTCTCTCTCTCTCTC